>CAOLHI010003823.1:0-151884 GCA_948474755.1 Ctenosaura bakeri
CCCTCGCTTATGGGGAGTACCCTCCATGTTGTCTCCGCAGGACTTGTCCGGGCATGCAACAATGGCCGCTTCTCTCCCCACAATATATCTCTCCAAGGGCGTCTTCCTATTGGCCGGTTTGACACACGTGCTTCTGAGGGGTCCAGGTCCGTCCCTATTGGTCGAGGGTGGTGGGGCGGGCTATTCGAGGGGTCACACGGCCCCGCTGGACCAATGGCAGCGCGAGCCGGAAGTCGCCCGTGATTGGCCGGCGTGGATCTGAGGGGGTCACGTGGCTCCGCTGGGGCCCCATGGGAACCCAGTTTAGAAGTCGCCCCATTGGACGGCTTGGACCACGTGGGTGGGCAGGGGTACGGCCCCTTCCGGATGTCCCGCCCTAGTACTTCCGGGGGAGGGAGATTGATAGGTGCCAGTCATTTCTTGACAGGCCATAAATCAATCACTTTTGACAGGTCATAAATCAATCAAATCTGACGGGTCGTAAATCAATCAAATTTGAGGGTCATAAATCACTTTTGACAGGAGCTACACCTCCCTACTACTGATGCATACTAGCAATGGGCAATACCAGAAGCATACCCTCTGACTGTCTTGATTTAGAAGGGACAGTCCCAATCAATCTTCTGTCATCATGCTTTCCCAACTGCTTTTAAAATGTCCCAGTTTCATTGTCCTCCTCCCGCCTTCAGTTGCTGCAAACTTAGTTCAAAGTGCAGAAGCAGTTTGCACTTTATTAACTCAGTGGCAGAGGAGGAGAGGAGGAGATGGAATCTTGACTTTCCCAGCAAGCTCAGGCAAAAGCAAATTGCTGCAGCTTCCCCTAATTTGTGTTTTCCTCCTCATTAATAACTTTTCCATCTTTGCCATGGTCTGATGTTGCTTGGCCACATATGTCCTGGTCTTCCTCTGTGAAATGTTAGGACTCTATGCAGAACAATTTTGGCCCACCTACATGGCTCTCTGTTAGTTTGCTATGGTCGGGGCCATTTCCGCACTACACTGTTATAGTGCTATTATTCCACTTTCAAGATCATATGGAATCCTGGGGTTTGCAGTTTAGGGAGGGGCATTTACAATTCTCAGCCAGAGAGCTCTTGAGCCTCAGTTAACTACAAACCCCAGAATTCCACAGGATGTTGAAAGTGGAAGAATAGCACTATAACAGTGTAGGGTGGAAATGGCCAGGGTCAGTCCTATCATGAGGCAGAATGCAGTGTTTGCCTCAGGTGTCAAATCCCAGGGTGTGTAAACCAGCAATAAAGTGTTATAGAACAAAGCTGTGCATTTCACGTAGCCAGCCCCGCACTTCCTAAGCTATCCTGCTGCTCTCAGGTGTTGTGACATTGTTCTATTACTAGTGCTGAGACAAGATTTAGCTGCCAATCTGGTCATGTTCTGTATATAGGATGGATGGAGTGAACTCGCTTCTTTTTCAACACAGGCAGCAGAATGCCCTCAGATGGTTCTGTGTGCTCATATAGGATGTCTATATATAGCAGCTTGTCTTTTCCTGCAACTGAAAAATAGTTTTGGTTATACATGTTTATTAACCACCTTGAAGACCTAAACATTGGGAAAGTGGAATATAAATCTATAACAGATTTATACCCCACTTTTCAGAGTTTAAAATATTATCGGTTCAGGGCTATACACACAACATTTCCCTTCTGCTTTCAGAATCAGAATGGTTTCAGGGACTAGCAAAGAAACTGGGGAGAAAGTTTAAATTTAATCACAGAAAATGTATTGAAATGGATGTAAGCCAATGTATACCTAAAATCACCAAGTGGACATGAAAGAAAATGTCTATGAAAAAGGAATATCTACAGGGCATGGCATATTTTAAGCTATTATTATTCTGTTTTGCTTTTTAACCAGTTTTTGTTAATTGCTAGAGACATAGTTCTTGCATGGCTGACTTTATTTATACTTGGTAGCATTGTCTCAAAATATAAACACAGCAGCAGGCCAGGAGCTATTTAGCTCCCAGACATTACAGTTAAGGATGAAAAAGAAATGTGTTGAGTTTGCATTTTCCTGCAAAAAAATTCCATTTGGCACCTTACAAGGCTAGCAACAGGACAAAGAATATAATGCCTTAGAAATCCATATGTTTCCAAGGGTTGCAATGCATTTTGGCAACTAAAAAATGTTCAGAAGACTATATATACACATCTGAAAAGTGTATAGCCTAAAAAGGTGTGTGCATGGACATATAAAGCAGAAAAATACACTTCAGTCAATGGGGAGGAGTGTGTGAAAAATCCATACATTAAGAAAAATGTGTACCAAAACATGTACAAATTCCTTTGCAGGAATTTTAAAAGGGGTTCCGCAAGCCATTGTGGAACTTGGATGGGCTGCCAGGAGGATTCTGAGAAGCGCAATGAAGACAAAAAAGACAGATTTTTCAGGGCCAGATTACCAGTTATCACTGAATTCACAAAAATCTCTCTATCTCTATAATATACAGGGAACATCTTAAATGTATGATCTCAAATTTATTATTAACCTTTTATGTGCCACCAGGATTAATTTAACAACAGTTCCCAAATCCCAAGATTAATTGCTGTGTAGAAAAGATTTGGCAAATAGCCAGAATGACTGAACTGACAAGATTATATAAGTGTTTGGGCAAGGTGCCAGTTAGATAAGTCTGTTGAATACTGGGCATTGTTTGTTCATTACTGGAGTGATCATTTTAATGATAATGTAAAAACATACGTTTTGGTTTTGTTATTGTAGCGGTCTTTTGGCTGGTTGGAATGACTTTTAAAACTTGTCTTTGAACTGGATCTAAAAACGAAAAAAGTCTTTTTTAATCTCTTTTTTCCTTTTGCTTCATCTCATGTATTATAAAGCAAGATATATCAAAAGATATGACTTTAAAAAGAGGCAATGTATTAAAGAAATTAAAGACTTTGACCACAGTCTTGTGCATTTGTACCTGGGAATAACCCCCACCAAACTCAGTGGGGTATCTACAGGCATGTACAGGCTTGCATTCTGACAGAACCAAAAAGTCAAAATGCTGTCCTTCTGCATTAAGAAGATCACTCTATGTTGCCATCACCAGCAGGGCTTCAAAAGGCTCGGGGTGGGGGAGCTAGCCTCCAGCCAGCATGGCCAGCAGTGACCATAATGGCTAGAGAAATCTGAGGTCCCAAAAAAGTTTTCCAAATTCTATCACTTTGGGAGACTAACTTTATATATACTCATTTGCCTCTGAGAGACTTTAACCTTACTTATAATGCAACTGAATTAGTTCCACCTCTTTCCAAATGCTCAAAACATGGTGCTCCTGTTTTAATACTCCAGTGGTCAGAAAGCAAAATGAAAATGAGGCAATTAGAATTTCACCATCATCACAATAAACTGGCTTGCTTGTGCTGACCTTTAAACTTACTTGTGAATACTAAAAACTGTCTAAAACCTGTTCTGGTTGTGATTAGTATGTTTAAAGCTGAAATCTTCTTTTTACATCTAGGAATATGCCATGTTGAACTAAGTGGAACTTACTTTTAAGTAACCAAGCACAGGATCAGATTGTAAAATACCCATCAATATCTGGAACAGGACAGAGCGAGAGGAAAGGGCTAGCCCCACATTACTCAAGAATACTGGATCAGCAATGGAAGGAAGGGTTAGTTTATGTATTTAATGTTTTGTATTTGTTGGCTTGCTGTAAAAATAACCATTTAATGCAACTGACAATCAAATAAAAATCAAAGAATAAAACAGACTACAGAGAAGGAAAGCTAGATAAAAGCTAAAACTAGGAACAGGGAAGTGCTATCTCACTGGTAAACCCTATTGTGGGGTCTACAATTTTTGATATTAAATTTGATTGAACATGCCAGAGAGGTCACCCGGATGAGCATGTAGGCAGCAACGGTCGAACTATCGAAAAGCAGATCAGGCCAGTACAATCCCCCATCACGTAGCCCCAGGAGACCTCAAGCTGTGCAAACCCACAGTCCTCAGCCTCTGAGAAGCCAACTTGAGGGGATTGCATGTTTTCCCCAAGTCGAGCACCGATAAAAGTAAAATTATATCAGGCAAGGACCATCTACATAAATTCACACCACAACCCAATGCAACCGAAGATCCTGAAACTTTGGCAACACCTCACCGCAAAATAAGTTGCCATTGTGGAGCTTCTTTTCCGTTGCAACACCCATTGTTCTCCCCGGGAGAGGATTCACCCTCAAGGTATGTTTTCCCCTACAAATAGTCCTAGTTTTTGTGAGTTTCTTAGGATAACTCCCGGTCATACCAGCAGACCATTCCAATGTTTTTCCTGGACCAAGGACTTCAGGAAAAGGTGCAGTATCACTCCAGCTACAATCCCTTCAATATTTCCCTGATCCAGTTTCCACTCTTTGCTTCTCAATAGGTCTTGAGTGAGTGTGTGAGTGATTGTGTTGATGCGTGAGACTTTCATTCAATAAAATAATTTATTGGACATCTTTGTTTGGTTTTTGGCTTGGCCTGACCCCATAAAAACTGGGTAAAAAGACCCCACTAGGTTATCCTGCCTCTTGCATTGCTATTGCTTGTGCTCTGTCGAGTTTCCGTTCCCTATCACATGGAGCACATTGAGGCATCCCCTATGGGACCCTGGAAATCAGGGCAACAGAAGAGCTAGATAAAACTAAAACTATATAAAAAGCAGGAAAGAATAAATAATTTTATCTTTGTAACTGAAAGATGGTATTAACAAAATGGCCTGTCCAGTAGTTTTTCCCAGTACACTAGTTCCAAAATGTGGGTACTACTAGAATGCCTTGTTCTAGCTTCTACTGTATTTTACTACATTCACTGAAGGTACACAGAGCCAATATTGTGTAATGTTGGACTAGGGGCCTGGAAGACCAAGGTTTGAATCCATGCTATGCCATGGAAACTCACTATGTAGCTTTGGGCAAGTCACACTCTCAGCTTCAGGAGAAGGCAGTGGCAAACCACCTCTGAACAAATCTTGCCAAAATAATCCTGTGATAGGTTCGCCTTAGGGTTGTATAACTCAGAAATGACTAATAGGCACTCAGCACAACAGCAACTTGGAGCAAGCTATCTCCAGAAGATCTCAAAGAACACAGAAGTCTACAGGCAATTTGTCTCTCAGTTTAACTACCTTTGCAGTTACATACTGGTTCTTATTTATGCACACTTTCACACTCACACATGCAGGCACACTTTCTTAAATGGATACACCCTATCTTCCCCAAAGTGGTGCCTTCCAGATGTACTGGAGTACAGTTTCCATGCTAAGCTGAAGATGATGAGAATTATAAGCCCTGTAGAAGCCAAGTTAAGGAAAGTTGCGTTATGCATACATTCTCACTCCTACAATGTACAAATACAGATGCTCTTCCCAAGATGCTGTGGGGCCACAAATATGCTTGTTTAGCATTGGATCTTTCTCCTGTCATATCTATTAACTTCAGAGTTGATTGACAGGTTCTTAAAGTAACATGACCGTTGTTTCTTCTTTTGCCTGGAATAATGTAGCCACAGTAATCTTTAAACTGGTCTCCAGACTGAGGTATTGCTGAAAACGTATCACATTGGAGAACAGACTGAGTTAGACTTATCTGTTTGGAAATTCACCCCAGAGGTGCACAGATATTCAACCACATGGACAGGATTTGGGAAAGCAGTTTGTTGTTGGAGAAAGGTATGGAATCATCCATCAGAGACAATCATATACAATCTCCTGGTGATCAAATAAGCTTTCATATGTAATAGCTCTATTGCTCACCTTGCCCAGGGAGCCATCTTCGTGGCCAACTTCCTGCTGATACAGAATCCAGCTCCTCCAGTGGCAAACCAAAAGTCCACTGACTTCTGAAGGGAGTGGAAAAAACAATTGAATTACAATAAGAAAGACTGATTTGGAGGTACTGGACTCACAGGGTTTTGCAGTAGGTCAGCAAGGTGGTCAGACCAATTCCTAATGGCTGAACAACAGATATAATCAAAATGCTCCTTTCTCCATTCCTTAATAAAGAAAGCTTGGAGCATAACAGAAGTAGATTTGTGTGTGCAGTCATATTTTTCTCCAAGATATAGTTCTGATCATGAAAATGACTGGGCTCTCTGCGTTTTCAGAAACCTCCTTGTTTCACAGTTCTATGCTCCCTTTCCTGAAACACTATTCTGCATAGGGCTGTAACAGGTGTCCCTTGGAGTTCTACTGAAAAGTTGACCATACCATACCCTCCAATATTTCACAGATGAAAACTGGCACATATGTTGCCAGGAAACATCAGAGTATGATCAAGATGGCAAAAGTTATTGAGGAAGAACAAAGAAACTAGGAAAGGCTGATGCAGTTTGCTTTTTCCAGAGTCTACTAGGAAAAGCAAGATTCCACACCCTCCTCTCTCTCCCCTCACTGAATTATGGAGTCCAAACTACTTTTGCATTTTGAACTTAGTTTGTAGCAGTTGAAGTAAGTTGAGGACAAAGACAGAAAGCAGCAAGAGGAGAAGGAAACTGGAACATTTTAAAAGCAGCAGAAAAAGTTGGGTGGAAGAAGATTAATCGGGAGTATCCCTGCCAAATCAGAACAGTTGGAGAAGAAGATATACTTGCCCCTGCAATAAGAAAAGCATATGTGAAGAGAAGGGGGGGGAATGTCTATACTTGGTGGATTACAGATGAAACCACCATTTCTAAAGGATATTGTGGGTTTTAGACTGAAATTTAAAGGCACTGTCCAAACAGAATTTTCCAAATAGATTCAGCACCTTGTATAGCTGATTTAAGCTCATACTAAAACCCAAGGTAGATTCATCACCGCAGTGGCATAAGATCCACCAACCACCATGGAAAAGAGCATGTGTCATTAGATATGTATGTGGGTGATGGAGTACAAGGGGGAAACTCAGCTCTCACATCATATCATTTACTTGTAAGTGCTTCCAGGTTTCTCAAATACATACTGCTTCTTACCCAACAATCAAGTTGCCTATCATTTACCCAAATGAGGTTGCCTTGGGAGAATTCCTTTACTTTTTAAGAGTTCCATAGAGGCTGCAGCACTGCTATGTAGCTTTAGTTCCCATACTTAATGGTATAACCATTACCTTTCCTTTTAGTGACCAATTGCAATATCACAGAACTGTTGAGTGTAAATTGCTATAATAAATTTAGATATCCATTTATTTGTTTCTTTGTTTGGGGGGACAGGTACTTCTCAGTTTCCTCTTTTCTACCTTTTACCAGCTTCCACTGTACTGGAGGAAGCTGCCCTATACATGATCAAGACTTCTTGTCTATCTTAAGCAATATTGTAACAGGGCAGAGTGAGATGACTGCCTCAGGTGGTAGATGCTGATGTGTAACAAGGTGTTGGAGTTTGAGCTGAGTGTGCCACGTAGTCCACTCTGTGCACTCATGCTAACCTATCACCCTCAGGCACAATGGAAGATGGCTGTCAATGGTGTTGAGATAAGATTTACTTATCAGTATAGTTGTTCTTTGTGTTTAGTGGTGGGGGAATGTCCCTCAGACAATAAAACATCTTGGGCCAGTCATGTATTGTAAAGCCTGGAAGTGGCTGCATCAAGAAACCACTGTCAGAATGTTTTCATCTTCTTAGGTACCGCCTATAGACCTCAATTTATTTATCAGTGCTGGGATGTTTATGTTTTTTCTGGAAAACCACGTTATGTTATTTATCATTGTGTTTCAAATATTTTAGTAAAATAGGATTGGGCAAAATGCATCTCTGATGATGTCAGACTGCATCTCCCATCAGACCTGGCAAGCATAGTCAATGGTGAAGAATGCTGGGAGGTAAAATCTAACATCTGAAGGGTCATACTTTGCCTACATCTGGATTAAAATCTTCCACATTTGAACTACTTTCAGGTCTGTCTCCTTTTCTGCTTCTTTAAATGTGGCAGCCATTTTATGACTAGCCACAGCCTTATGGCAGTCATTTTGTAAAGAGATCTGCCTTTGTGTCAGCCACTTTGTAGTGAAGCCTGTGACATTTCTTCATAAGTCCAGATATTGGCATGGATCCACAAGAGATGAAAGCTCCTGACCTGTTCTGAACATCAGCAGCTCTCCAAAGTCTCAAAGATCTTCTACATTATTTCTTACTTAGTCTTTTATACAAGTGCCACAGAGGGATCAAAATAGGGACTTTCTGAATGCATACAAAGGTAGTCTATGGCCCTTTCCACACCGGCCTATTAAAACAGTGCAGAGCGACCTCCAACGGAGGTCTTCTGCACCGTGGAGTAGACTGGGACGGACTACTTTTGTAGTTCCGCACCTCAGTCCGCTCCAGAGCGACCGGAACTGGTTGTGCAGCGTGCTTTTTAAAAATCTCTTTTAAGAGGTTTTTTAAAAGTACGGAGCGCACAACCCCGTGTTGCTCCGTCGCTGCGCTCCGGTGCAGATTTGCAGGTGTGCACTAGTGTGTGCCTGCAGATCTTCCAGGGGCGGGCTTTAGGCTGGCGAGCTTCTCTGGTTGGTGGAGAGCCTCCACCAACCGGAAGCTGCCATTTTGGATGCCAGAGCAGTGTGAAGCGATGAGCTCGCACTGCTCCTCGTCCTGACGGACTCGCCCGGACCCACCAAAAAGCCAGTGAGTAGTGACAGGGAGCGTTTTCCTTGCCGCATGCGGAAAGGACCTATCATTGGATTACAGTCTTTCCTCCAGTAGGCCAGAAGAAGAATGCCAAGTAAAGTTAACATTTTTGTTTCAGATTTTAGGAATCTATCATTTGCTGTTGAGATCAGCCTGGTATGCAATCTTCTTTATTTTCAACAAAACTGGAAATATAATAAACCAGATGTTCTTTGTTTGGAGGGAAATAAGCTTTCCTTATTCTCTATAGAACTCCCAGTCAGTCAATCTGCTGCTTAGTCATGACCACTGGGTCAAGCATTGAACTTACTGTCTGGTTGTTAGGCAAGGTTTCTGAGGCATGAATTGGTCTATTTAAGCTTGGTTTCCCAATATAAACATCTTTGTCTGAAGAATATAAAGACAAGAGCTTCAGCAGAGCTTTTGGGTTCAGGTAGTTATCATCATCAAGGTGACAAAACCAACTGGAGAAGAATAAGGGAAGATACGATTAGTACATTCAAGTGGAGGATACACTTTCAACTTAATTCTATACTACTGTTGCTCAGGATTGAACAAGCTTTCAATCATTGTCCATCCCACCAAATGAATCTACACTCACTTGTCACCTGTTCGCTACTGAACTTCTGTTCTCATTGAGGGCCAAGCACACTATTGTGTGAATGCACAGTATACAGCCAATGACAGCTGATAGTTCCAATGTCAGTGGGGCAGAAAATCTTCTTTGGGTCTTACTATAAAGAAGCTGTCCAAGATACTAAAGTCTGTCCCCCTCAAGCAGATTGAGCACCCTGGATACCCTCTTCCACATTCTTCCTAAAATCTAGAACAGATTCACTATCCCACTGACATTGGAGTCATCAGTCACCACTGCATTGAGACACATATCCATTTTTCTTAATTGCAAATGCTGGGGAACAGATGAAATCCATTTTGGAAATAGTATTTGTAAGAGGGGAGGCTTATGTAATCACATAAGCCTACCCAGGATGAGTGAAACCTAAATCATTCCCCACAACTGTACATAAGTAAAATGCACAGAGGACTGAGCTACTAATTTTAGAGGAAACTAACCTTTCCATTCACAATGTTAATGCACATCCTGAAGCAAACTAAAAATTGCTCTGAAATCCACTTTTTCAGAGGGTCAGAGACTGTAGAAATTTCTTCTTTATCCTTTCAGCTCCCAGCACCCTCAAATCCCTCATCCAGCAGGGCTAGCAGTAACTTTTCCAAGCTCTGATCAGGGAAAGTTCACTTTCCAAACCACCTGTGTGCATGTTGTTTGTATTTTGTCGATGACCTCAGATAGCTCTAGTTATTGGCTGCCTCCAAAGACATTTAGCAAGGACAAAAAACAGATTGAATAATAAGTGCTGGACAATCAATCTGTGAGAAGCAAACTATGGAACAAGTATCTATATTTATTGACAACATTGATACATCAATAAACTGCTCTTCAAACTCCCACTAAATTTGTCTGGAAGCTGGATGTACTGCCCACCTCAAGTAAGTTTGCTTACCTCAGGCCACTAGCTAAAAATGCATCAAACTCTGCTGCCATTTTGCAAGAAAGTGCTGGATGGTTGTGCTTTTCAGAGCAGTTTGTGAATACCACATGGTCACCTAGTGAGAAAAGAAGAAAGGTAAGGGCTGAGGGCTGTCATAGTTTGTAGGTCTGGCAGCAGGAGCCTAATAGCCAAAGAGAGCCAGCCAGACACACACACATGATTTTGAGAGCAAAAGACCACAGCTTTATTGTTCAGAGTTGTATATTATTGGCTTGACATGAGGCACAGACCAGGAATCACATAACCTACCTGTCATCCAATAAGCACCAGCCACTCAGCCTATCTCCTGAGGTCAACCACAAGGTGCCCAGTGAGGTATCCATTTAGGCACAAACCTACTATATGGTGTCCTTGCCAGCCAAGAGTAAGGCAGGTCCATCTGCCCTTGAACCAGGTCTAAACCTGGTCTCCTGAACCTTGAAGACCTTAACAGAGCCCCAAGGAAGGGAACATAGTCCCTCTTTTCCCCAAAACTAGATCCATCCCCATTTCACACCATTAAAGCTGTGACAAGAAAAGGATTACATGAATGAAAACCACAAATCCATAAAAAGGGGAGGGGGTCAGAGGGTGCCTGGATGGTGGAGGCAAACCCGAGAGAATACATTATCCCTAGGCAGACTGGAGTAAAGCCAATGACTTCAATATCCACCCCAGGAAATCTCAGTCACTGGCAAGCTCAGGTCTGTACAGTTACTGATTGGCTCCACTCCAAGAGCCTTGGTGGCGTAGTGGTTAAATGCCAGTACTGCAGCCACAAGGTTGTGAGTTCAGTCCTGCTGGGCTCCAGGTTGACTCAACTTTCCATCCTTCCAAAAGCTGGTAAAATGAGTACCCAGCTTGTTGGGGGAAATTATCTAAACACATTGTATACCGCTTAGAGAGCACTTAGCTGATAAGCGGTATAGAAATACACATGCTATTGCTATTGCTACCTCAGATGCCCTTAAAATGTCCATGGGCTTCTGCAGAAGAGATCAGAGCACCGTGGAAGAAGATGGCAGCTCCCTGCAATGCTGTGCTGCACCATAGCCCATCAATGGATCCTCCAGGGGCCCATTCACACTACAGAATGATAGTGCTATCATTCCATTTTAACTGCCATAGCAACATCCTACAGAATCCTGAGATTAGTAGTTTGAAGAGGTGCTAGAGCTCTCTGACTGAGAACTAAAGGCCCCTCCCTAAATTGCCAATTCCAGGATTCCATAGGATGGGACCATACCAGTTAAAGTAGAATAATAGTGCTATAACTATGTCATGTATATGGGTCACAGCTGAGTCTGAGTCCAGACACTCTCTCTCTCTCTCTCTCTCTTTCTCTCTCCCCCTCTGTAAAATCAGAGTACACACAGCTCCTAATGAAAACATGAGGCTACATAGCCACAATGGTGCCTCAATTGGAGTACTGCTCTTCCATTTCCAAAGAGTCGCCATATTGAAAAGAGGCAGCTGTTGACTCAGAGAGCGGCTGGCACATCAGGTCCCAGGTGGTCATATGTCCTACTTAACAGAGGACTGGCCTCTATTTGAAAGGCTGTCTGTACAACTCCATTGAAAACATAATGAACCATATTAGGAAACGAGGAGCAGGGACTGAACTTGCCCATCAGCCATGAGCACCTGCTTAGTAGACTGCAGGTAGTAGAGCAAGCTGCACAAGTCACCTAGTCACAATCTTTCCCACTATAGCACAATGCATTTCCACTCTAATAATTCTTTTCAGATTTGCAGCAGTTCACATAAACTAGTGTGTGTAACTTTTATGCAAATCTCTATCCTGCTTTGCCCTCTTTTTTTGATGAAGCATATGTACCATCCTAAATGGCAGCTGCTCATGGGCACTGGGATAATTCCCTCTCCCTCGCCTTCTTTTTTTGTTGCACAACAAACTAGGAAGCACAGAGGAAGTGGAACAAACACTTCAGAACTGCAGTTCAGTCTCTATGCAATGTGCAAAGTTTCCATTAAATTTTGGTTTTAAGAAGTTGTTATTGGATGCTCAGAAAAAAAAAACTATTAATAGCCAAAACAGGTGGGGGAGTGTTCCACCAGCCAAGATTTATCTGTTTTAAGAGGCCCCATAATGTCATTTAGGTGGAAGGGAGTTGTGTGATCCTGGTCATCATTCTCCTCCCAGGCACCGACATATGGGGTACTGATGATGACACATGCCCAATTACTTTATGCACAGTAATTACATTAGCAATGATAGTAGGAGCCAGGAAAAGAATCTCATTTTCTCAGAACAAGCTACTGAAGTTCTGAGCACTGGCGGAATGAGATATGTCCTCTGCAGAAGCATTGTCTAGAAGGCAAATGGACATATCCGCGGCAACAAATGAGTAAAAGCTAAGCATTTATGACACACAATTTTTAAAAAATTGTTCTCAAGATATTAGCTGACCATTTAAAAAAAACTCAGTGTGCTATTTAACAGCCCACAGATGGGAATTGTATTTTTCAAAACCAAGTTCATTATTTAATTCATGCACATTTCCTTCTTATTCGGGGGAAGGGTTTCCATTAATTCAAAGCATCTGGAGAACTGCACAAGCTGTGATAAATAACATTAGTGAGTATTTGACACCTGAAGATCTAAAAATAGTTTTGTTATGTTACCTTAAGGGCCTTGTCAGTGAAACAAATTTGGACTGAGACTCACGATAAACCATTTTGCAGCCAAGCTAATTGGAGGGAAAATGAAACTTCCTTCTATTTTCAAATGGCATCATAAGATCTGGACCATTGCACTTACATCCAAATAAACTTATCACAAAAGAGATCAGGAAGGTTTTCAGGGGATACATTTATTAAAATAAATATTGTTTGCTAAGTATTGGAATGCTAAGTTTCAGGACATAGCTAAACCTTTTATTTTATTCTTTATGACATAATGAAAATACATAGTGTCTGTTCTGCTACTTTATTACACCTTTTATTATTATTATTATTATTATTATTATTATTATTATTATTATTATTACTATTATTATTATGATTATTATGATTATTATGATTATTATCATCTTAATTTCTCAGTCTATCAGGCACCTTTTTGAAGTACACAGTTATAGCTCATTGGTTCCACTTAAATGGTATGACCGCATCCTATGAAGTATAGCATCATAGAATCGGAAGAGACCCCAGGGGCCATCCAGTCCAACCTTCTGCCATGCAGGCACACACATCAAAGCATTCCCAACAGATGACCATCCAGCCTCTGCTTGAAAACCTCCAAAGAAGGAGACTCCACCACACTCCAAGGCAGCATAGTCCACTGCTGGACAGCTCTGACCATCAGGAATATCTTCCTGAGGTTCAAGTGGAATCTCCTTTCCTGCAGCTTGAATCCATTGCTCCTTGTCCTAGTCTCTGGAGCAGTGGAAAACAAGCCTGCTCCCTCCTCAACATGACATCGAGTACTGGAGGTTGTAGTTTGATGAGTCACACTTCCCTAACTGCAGCTCCCAGAATTCCTTAGATAGAGCCATGGCAGTTAAAGTTGAACAATAGTGCCCTAGTGTTACTGAGTGAAGGTCTGGACCATCAGTGATTTGGATTCTCTCTAAGAATCTAATAGGAATCAGTGAGTTATCATCAGAGAATGTGGTATGTTTTAAGTGGTGTGATTTTTTTGATATTGTGCTCTTATGATTCTTCCTATGGCAATTTCATTTAGGTGTTTTGTCCACCTATATCACCTCAGCCTCTTAGTTACAATTAAGTGCAGCAACAGCAGCAGCATTTGAGAATCAGCATAAATTATAATAATGTTCTTCTCCTTGATTGTATCAAAATCAGACCCATCTGTTAGAAACCGCCCACTTTCAAATGAAGTAAATTTGCATAACTTATTCATTGTATAATTTAATCTGCTTCTGTTCAGATTTATTTATCTATATTGTTGTTGTTGTTTACTGTTGTTCCTCTCTCCCAACATGGAACACAAGGCAAAAAACTGCTTTCCATAGGAAACGGAAAATGTTGTGCAGAGAACTCATTCTGTCTCCTTCAATACTTCAGTGTTGCTAAAGAACTCTATCCCCATAGCTCAGATTTCACCAGACATTGTTCATATAACTTCATCAAGCCTTATCTTTAGAACCTCAAGGACTAGAAACTTGCTTTTCTATTTAAAGTAATAGGTATCGTTTTTCAGGAGGCTGTTTTCTTTGGCCAGTATCACATTTCACTCTTTTGCAGAACAGTTCTCTCTCACTGGTGAGATGTATCGTGGATTCAACATTTCGCCAGGTTTGGTTTGTTCTGGAGGGAGGCAAATCAGTATTTTTCTTTATACACAAACATATACTTTGGGTATAGCTGTAAGCTAGAATGGTCATTTATACGCCACCAAAGAAGGGGAAATGCATTAATAAAAAGAGGGGAAAACAAAGAGTTATGACTCTTGTGGTACCTTAAAGACTCATGAGTTTTATTGGACATAAACTTTTGTGCACCCTAGCCCACTTCAGTCCACAAAAATATAAGTTTGTTAGGCCATTTCTGCACTACACTGTTATAATGCTATTATTCCACTTTCAACATCCTGTGGAATTCTGGAGTTTACAGTTTACTGAGGCCAAAGAACTCTCTGGCTGAGAATTCTAAATGCCCCACCCTAAACTGCAAACCCCAGGATTCCATAGGATAACAGTGTAGTATGGAAATGGCCTTAGTCTTTAAGCTGCCTGAGATAGTTGTTTTTGCTGCAACAGACAAATACAGCTACTCCTCTTTGAGAGAGGATGCAGGTCTGCATTAAATGTGCTTGTGCTAATCCATATGTATATAGATGCAAATAGGGCAATAATTATTGAAATGGCAATGGAAATCCACTGCATCTCACCATACAGGGGAACACTGTGTCCGGATGATTTGTGTGCCCGTTCAATTTGTGTCTCAGATGATCCCTATGGAGGGCAACTTCAAGGTCTCATCAGGGCCCCCCTTTCTTGTAGTTATCTTTAAAATGGATTTGCAATAGGCAGGCTGTCGAATATAGAAGGACATGTTGAAATAGACAAATTCATGAGGCTAAGACCATCAGTGGCCGCTAGCAATAGCAATGATGGAAACAAGTCCTCTCCAGCAGAGAACTGGAGTAGTTGGAGAACTGGAGTAGAGAGGTGCTGTTATATTCATGTCCTATTGGTAAACTCCCCATAGGTCAATGTTTAGTCAGTGCTGGACTAGGTCCTTGCTTTGGTCCAGCATGGCTTTTCTTCTGTTCTTACGCAGTACACTGACCTCTGATAGATTTTTAAAGGGAGGACTGTTTTCTGTAAAACAGAACATGTGGCCACCCAGCAGAAACATAGCTTAAAAACTCCAAGACCCAGACAACATCTACTGCGTCACAAAAGATTTTCAAAGAGAAGAACCTCTGCACCATGTGATGCCATTAGCTAACAGTCCTCAAAACTCGTGTACTCTCTTATCTCTCATTCTCCCTCTCCTACTCTAAAAAACCCAAATCTGCAATCTTCTCCTTTGTTCATGAGTTATCTTTAGCTGGTAGCAGGGGACAGATATGGCCTCTGTCCTCTTCTTTTAACTCTGATTGGCTTACGTGATAACAGTCCCAAACTATTAAGACTCCTTTATAAAGTCTAAGGGCCTTTCTGCACTGTACTGTTATAGTGCTATTATTCCACTTTGAACATCCTGTGGAATTCTGGGGTTTGTAATTTACTGAGGCCAAAGAGCTCTTTAACTGAGAATGCTAAATGCCCCTCCCTAAACTCCAAGTCCCAGGATTCCATAGGATGTTGAAAGTGGAATAATAGCGCTGTAACAATGTAGTGTAGAAAGGTGCTAAGGCCCAGATCAGGACTTGCCTTAAGACAAACTCATGAGATGATCCTGTTCACAGAAATCTGATAGCATAGCCCTCAAGAATGCACACAGGACTCACCTTTCAAATGGAAAAGGATCCTCTATTAGGAACAGTGACTGCTCCAGTTTTGGGGCAATGCAATCTCAGGGCCACTCCTCTCTCTGTCATTCCCAGTTCTGTTACTAGCTGCTGCTGCTTCTCTTCTGCATCATTTCTGTTTGTTTGCAGAGAAAAAGTGAGCAGCAAGCAGTGGGACCTACCACAAATCCTTCTAACCAATACTGCTTGCTTGCTCATCTGCAAGCTGCTCTACAACAAGAGGTGAACGGACAGGGAGATTGCAATAGTGAAGAGGGAAAGCAGTTTCAGGGGGCCTCTCATCATGGTGTGCCTGATGAGGCATGGGCTAGAAGCAGATGTTTAGCCATACTGCCTTTTGAAGCTATTTTGGGCACAAAATGTAGGAAGCTGCCAGTAGTCCATCAAGCTTAGTATTATCTACTCATTCTGGCAGCACCTCTTCAAGATTTCAGGGTTTCAGATAGGACACTTCCACTTCCAGATGCCAGGGTCTGAACCCTGGCTTTTCTGCATGCAACACATGAAGTCTATCACTTAGCAATAGCCCTTCCCCAGCGTTGGCTGTGTTAGGATGCCATTAGCCAAGGAGGCTTCCCAATACACAACGGAAAGAGAGTCAGTTAGCAGATGTTATGCAATGCCAAGGGCTGGATTACCTAGTTTTTCCTGCAGCTCATCATCTTCTTTATCTGTGAAGACATGTGTCTGAGAAACACAAAAAAGAGGGGTTATTCCACTGTTAAGCATTTGCTGAATTCCATACCTGCCATCCTACGACAAACCACCTAACTTGCTCAGCCTTGGGTAAGCATCATCTGAAATGAATTATTACTGAGGTAATGTACATGAGGAGCTGTGAAAGCTCAGAAAGTGTTTTCACCTATACAAATGGAAAAATAATGTTTCCCCCCAATATCTCAGGGATGCTGTGAAATAAGTGTTGCAACAAGTTCGGATATTTTTAAAGTGCTATATGATTATTGGTAATAAGCATCTGGCCTGTCATCTTGGCAGAGAGAGAGCGGAGACAGAGAAAGAAAAGAGGCAGAGGGAGGGGTGGGAGGAAAGTCTTTTTTACAGATTAAGAGATAAGCATTTCTCCATTTGAAAAAAAAATCTGGTTCTCTGGTGGCTTGTTTATTCTGTGGTGCTAATCTAAACCCATTTGGAACTATTTTTTTTTAAACTGTCATGGCTCCTCCTAAATAAATCTGTAATCTTGGGAGGGTACTGATCATAGTCTGGAACAGATCTCTAACGTTTTCACAGAATGATAAATGCAATTTCTTCTCCCTCAGCCCCTACCCTAGCAGAGTTTTTTGTTTGAGTGGTTGCCTTGCCAATTCAGTAAGTCTGAAACTGGTTTGATAACATTGTATTCACCAGGACCAACACCTGGGCTGAAAGGGATCTTCAACACAGTGCCCTTATTCCATGCCCTCTCCTTAATAGGTTTATCTGGTAGCCAGGATAGGCAACCATTTTAAATTTCCCATAGTGCCCTAAAGTGACACTACACTTAGAATGGAAAGTGGGGAGCAAGATAGGCCTCGGTACCAGCAATGGGCTTTGTGAGAGCATTGATGTCCTAGTAACTGGCCAAGAATACCTCGGGACGGCTGGCACCAGCCCTGGTGTAGATAATGGGCCATTTAAATGCTTCTGGATACCAGCCTGATTGGCTGAAGGATCTGTTCTCACATAGCTCTCTCATCTTGTATGCCTTCAAGTTGGTTCTGACTTATGGCGGCCCTAAGGTGAACCTATCAAGGGGTTTTCTGGAGCTGAGAGTACTTGATGTAGTAAGAGATACAGGGAGCAGTGAGAATGGATAAGACTGCCTTCCCTCTAAAGCAGTGGTTCTCAACCTTCCTAATGCCACGACCCTTTAATACAGTTCCTCATGTTGTGGTGACCCCCAACCATAAATTTATTTATTTATTATTTACAATGCCTCCTCCCCCTGGCAAAGGCCACCTTGCCAACCAGAAATGGGGGGCGGGCATGGAGGGAAAGAGGAGCCTTGCATCTTCCCCGGGAAAAAACTCCAAGAAACCCCCCCGGGCTCTGCTTCTGCTTCGCTCTCGTTTCTGCTGGGGGAGGCAGTATGGGAAAAGTTTCCAGAGTGTCGACCCTGGCCCGCCAAAGGGGGCAGGAGGACGCGAGCGCATGGCTCGTGCTTGCACACCACCACAGAGGAGGGAATGGAGCTTAAGACCATCAGAAATACATATTTTCCAATGGTCTTAGGTGACTCCTGTGAAAGGGTTGTTCGACCCCCAAAAGGGTCCCGACCCACAGGTTAAGAACCACTGCTCTAAAGTGCCTTCTTCCTGTTTGTAGAGGTTAAGTAGTTTGCAGCTGGGTAGAATGCCTAGTGTCCATGCTCCACTATTTATTTTAAGTTTTAAAACCACATTTTAGTTATCTGGAAGCACTTCAAAACATACCCAGTAAAAAACAGCTGATGTTTACACTTGAACTTGCATCAGCCTGTTTTCATTTGTTTTGGTATGGAAGTTTCCACTGTATGAACCCCAGTGAAGTGCACATCAGGGAGCCTTCTAAGACAGTAGTTCTTAGTCTTTTGTATCTTATTGTTGTTGTGTGCTTTCAAGTCATTTCAAGTCACATAGTAACCGTAAGGCGAACCTATCAAAGGGCTTTCTGAGGCGGAGAGTACATGATGCTCCCAAGGTAACCCAGTAGATTTCCATGGCTGAGTAGGAAATTGCACCCTCATCTCCAGGTTTGAAGTCCAATGCTCAAACCAGTACATCGCAGTGGCTCTCTCTGAACCAGCACCACTAAATAAATCATGATTCTGTGGTGTAGCCATCAAAGTGAAAGTTAATCATGGGACAATCTTGATCTGCTATCCATAAGACATCCAACAGCAACATAAAAAGAAGCTTTGCTGTTAAAGGAAATTCACATTTAGAAAAGAGCAGTTGTTTGTGTGCAAAAGACCTATAAGCTCTCTGCTTTTTCCTAACCCACCTCCTCTTCCCCCAGTCCCTCCCTCAGCCCTTCTTGACAACATTATGTGGCATGTTCTGCCATCCCAAGGGCAGAATGGGGATCCCATCCAGCAAAGAATAGCTCCTCTCAAGCGGAAAATGGGCTTTCAAAAAGCCAAGGGGACTGAAAGAGAGAAACACAAGCCTTAAACAATCTCCCCACCAGCTGCCTGAAGGCTGGTTAAACGCTATACTTGCATTATACATTGAAAGAAGGACAAAGTCATTCAGACAGTCACCAAGGCACGTGGGCCTCCCCCAGGTCTGGCTGTGGAGAGGCCTTTTTACATACCCAGCCAAGATACTGTTGTAGATCTCTCATTTCCAGAAGAATAAAAAGAGTTAAGGGACAATTTTAACGGAGAAGAACCTCAGGAAAAAGCAACACAAACAAAAACACAAGTGCTGGGAATAAAAGAACGCTGGGAGAACATGGAGGACAATAGTTCCTTAAATCAGTTATTGGTGATGAGAATTTCTAAATCACATGATAGTCAGAACTGTTCACCTCTGAAAGAGATTCAGTGCTGATATCTGTGTACATCTCACAAGTGTTTAAGACATTTTTTTCTCAACTTTCTGGTAGTGTATAAATGCAGGTAGATATGCCCATACCAAAGTACCGATTCATAAGTTTGTTCCACACATTAACTAAAATAATTCTGCATCAATCACATGCCACCGCCTCACAAGTGTATCTCTATGAAACATGCATTACTAAATATCTTGTTCTGTCCACACTTCAACTTCGTAGGTATATACCTAAAATATATGAAGAGCCCCAGAAAACACAAGGTTTTGTAAAATCATTGTTCCACTCTTTTCTGCTTCCAACAATCATCTGAAGTCAGTAAATCCCCCCTTTGTACCATTTTGGAGTCCTGTCTCTTTTTCTGCTTCTTTCAATATGGCAGCCATTGTGAATGGCCACAGCTGTGTGGCAGCTACTTTGTAATGCATATATTTTCAGCATGGTTTGCTCAAACAAGTTAGATAACTTTTTTTCCTCCTGGCTGATCTGGTTCCCTATACCTAACATCCTGGACTGATCACGTTTCACCCCATTCTGGGAAAAGTATACCACAGTGGGAAAATATTTGATGAAGCTATTCATGACAGATCATTCTCTGTAGCAAAAAATCCAGCTTGTACACCTAGTTGCTTCATATAGACTTAAGGTAAAGTGGAACGAAGAGAACCCCAAGTGACAAGTATAGAAGAACTAATTCAGAAACAGTTTGCTGATAGCATACACTTAAAACTGGCCATGTCTTCATCAGAGATACCTGGCAGTGATGAGGGTGAGATACTACCTTCATCAGGACCAGCCCTACCATTAAGTTAGGTGGGGCTGTCATCTCAGGAAGTAGATGTTGGGTGTCATGAAAAGGCAGAAAAATTGTTAGTTATTATTTTTTGTCAATTGTTTTTCTGCCAGGAAGAAAAAGTACTTATTTGAATTTCTGCATCAGGTACCAGAATAACTTGGTTAATTTGTGCACATCTCACAAGTGGGGTGAATGTCATTTGCTGCTCCGCTTCAGGCAGCAAAAGATTTGGGGTTGGCCTTCAGTCATCACATTTGATTCTGAATTCCTCCCTCCCCTTTATTCATCTGTTTTAGATCTTTGTGGTTTGCTTCCTTTACTTGCTTTCAGGTTAAGTGAGAGATATTGATGTTACTTTCCTGGGTTAAATAAAATGATGGATGTGATAGATCAGCAGATGCATAACGAACAGTGGAAGGGCCGGAATATTCAAGGAGCTGCTTGTATGTGAATTTGTGACAGCAGGCATTTGGTCTGCATCTTCTTTGTGCTGGGATAATAACCAGTTGAGCTTGGAAAGTTACTTTTAAAAGTAATTCATTCCCATTACAGGTTATGGTGTCCAAGAGGCTGTTCGTTGTTGTTCCACATTATAATAATTGTAAAAGTCGCTCATTCTGTTGCTTGCGATTTTTTCATCTCTCATTGTTACTTTGGGAGGAACAACTTTAGAACTGATAAGAAATTAGCATCAGCTCTGAAAAATTCCTGTCACCATGCCCCTAAAACTTACTTTTCTACCAAACACAATGCTTTAAAAATCCAAAAATGCTCTGAAATGGCCATATATCTCCCAAAATAACCCCTGAAAACTGATGTACCCCATGAAACTGCTTTAATGTGTCTGTAAAGGAAGTCTTTTAAAAATAACTGGAAATAACATTTCTCTTTACACCGATAAGGTAACTAGATATTACCTTTTGTTAGGGCTGTCAGAGGGAAAACTGGAAAGGGCTCCCTTTTTTTTTTTTAAGGTTGTGCAAAACAGAAAATTTCAATAGGTGTTGTTTGTCATCTGGTTGCGTGACAGGCAACATCTGCTGAAATTCCCGCTTCTATCCATCCATTAAAGGTACAGGAATCCTCTCCAAATTTCAATATGGCAACCCTAAAATTTCATTATGTCCCAAAAGGTAAGTTGCCACCACAGATAACTTATGTTACATACAATTACTTCCAAATTCTGAACAAGAACTGTGCTGGATCGAACTAAAGGCCCTATCACACTACATTGTTATAGCACTATTATTCTGCCTGAACTGCCGTGGCATAATTCTGTAGAATTCTGGGTTTTGGTGAGACCCAAGAATGCTGTGGTTGAGAATACTAAATATCCCCCTTAAACTGCAAATCCCAGGATTTCATATGATGTTGCCATGGCAGTTAAAGTAAAATAATAGCATTTTTACTATGTAGTGTGATAGGGACCTAAAAGTCCTATGTAGTCCTGTCGTCTGTTTCCACAGTATCCAACTGGATGTCTCAATGAGTAGCTCACAAGCAGGACATGAAAAGTTATAGTGATGTTCTCCAGCAAGTGACATGCAGAGGGACCCTCAAACCACTTCAGACAAATGAATGAGCATACATCTGTGGTAGATCATATGATTTACATGCAGAAGATCCCAAATTCAGCTTCTGGGAGTTCCAGTAAAAAGGGAGACTCAGGTAGCAGGTATTATGAAAGAGCTCTGTGTGAGACCCTTGAAAGCCAATCATACGCATCTACTCAATACTGTGTTAAATGGACAAATAATTGGATGTGAAATAAGGATGCTTCCTATGAAAAACTTGTTCCTTTTCCTTTAAGTGAAAAGGACAAGTTTTTCTTTTAATACACCTTGATTAAAAGAAGACTGATTGAAGGTGCTTCTAGTTCCTTGCTTCCTGTTTTGGAAATTTTCAAAACAAGGTTCAATCAGTAAAATGACTAAGAGCCTAAACTATCCCATGAAACCTCAAATAAGGTTTAAACTACTACGTATTACATATATATCTGAGACTGGCGGACTGCCTCCCTCAAAATAAAAAGTAATTCTTTTCCTCTAAAAACAGAACTATTGCATGCTGCATGAATTAATGCCTGGTGGTGAGCTTTTGAAAAATAAGCTACTAGTAACTAACTTGAGCAACATGATTAAAAGCAGGTTAGATCAGAGCCTGAGGGCAAACAATTTACTTTTGGAAGTGATTCCAGCCTTATGACTGCCCATTTACCATTCCTAGTTAAAAGCAAAATCTTCTGGTTCAGTGATGAGTGTAGGTGCATGAATCACACACGTATACATTTGCTGGCCCCTTGGTGGTTCCTTTCTTGGCTTTCATTCACAGAATTTGACAAGTTTCACTTCCTCATAGATGAGCTGGTTTCAGAGGTCTTGCTCTCTCAACGACCTCAAACAATTTCAACTCCGAATTGTCAGCAGCTTCCTCCCTGCAGTGTAGGACAATCAAGTGTTGGCATATCACAGAAAGAGTCAGACCTGACCTGCACAGTTTTCCTATCTTTTTGACCTTCTCCAAAGCCTCTGTCCAAGGTGTCTCTGCATGAAAGCTATTTATGGTTCCTAACTAATAAAATAAAAGGAAGCTTATCTCTTCACAATAGAATTTTTAACTAAATAATGCTTATACCTTGTGGTTTATGATACTTGTAGCTTATATCTTATCTAACAAATCCGACTCTTCCCCTTTTTAATTCAATAACCTGGTTGACCCAATATAATTAATTGCAATTTCCTCCAATGAATTCAGAAACAGGTACAGTTAACTTATATAATCAATGTGTATGCATTACTCATTTATATTCTGCAGACTATTTACTATTTTGAAGACAATCTGGATTCCGTCTTAGTATTGATGTTTTCTTCCCTTCTCTCTCTCTTCCAGTTATGTCTTCTGTCTTCCCCCCTTGGCTTTTTCTATAATATTCTTTCTGTATTTATTAATTGTCCTATATACTATGTACTAAGTTCTACTAAATTCTGGATTCTTCTTCCAAACATCTTAAGTATCAGAGGGTAGGTGTCTCAATTTCAACTTGAAACAATTAGGGCCCTTTTTCACTTCTTCGTTTCTATGATCTTATCAATTGTCAGTCCCAGTTTATTTATTTCTTAGTGTCTATTTATAGTCTCTTTTTGTTTGTATCCGTGTCCAGATTGTAAAAAAAAAAAAAACATCTTCCTAAATTCAGTATAATGAAAAAAGTCAATCCAAAAAAGAAACAGTCAAACTGGAGAGCCAATTATAAAGTGATCAGGCAAGTTCCAAATGTATATCCAAACTCTATCATTTCTGATTACTATCTATCTTTCAGTTTTCCTCTACCTAGTAAATAAGGATCCAAATGGAATGGACATTAGTGGCAGTGCCATACAGTTTGTAGGTCTACAATGAGAAGAATCACATTTCTGCAGTTGTTAAAAGTATCAGATTCTAATCCTGGAAGACCCAAGTTCTTCAGATCCCCATGCAGCTTAGAAGCTTGTTACACAACTTTGGGCTAGCTACACTCTATCTTCACCTTCCTTATATGGTTGTTATAGAGTAGGAATTCATACATGGCAGTAGAAATTGCCAATGGTTTGCATTTCAGTTGGATGGTGAATCCATTCTGCTTTTTAGTCCAAATTTTAGAGAAACTATCATAGTGCTGGAACCTCATCCTCCTAAAATGATTCAGCATCTTTGATACTTCCTTAGTTCAGACTAAAACTCAGAGCAGGTATCAGTCCTAGTGGCTTGGAAAACATCAACCATCGCTGTCTGTCACTCTGAGCTTCTTGGAGAAAAGTATTATATAAATGTAACAAATACATAAAATATGCGGTGACAGTATCCAAAACCTTTTTACAAACTTGACACAGAATTGTACTTACCGAGAGACATTTCTCAAACTTACTCCTTTTCATAGCAATAATTCAGTTCCTATAGACATACTCTGGCTTCTCATTTCAACAGTTCAGACTTTTCCAACCTGATCCTTCAATATATGTTAGAGGGCTACCCATCACCCCAAACCAGTTCCTCCATTTGTCTCTTGGTTTGGGATTATGGCAGTTGCACCTCAACATATCTGGAGGGCACCAGTTTGGAGAAAACTGCAAATAGTTCATTCAGTTCTCTTCCTCAACTTCATACGAACCTGTTCTTTGAACCGAGATATCCAGGTATCCAGCAGCAATCCCATCCTGGACTGGTGGAACTTCTGGGTTGTCTTTACAGCAATGAAAAGATCTGCAAGAAACAGACCTTTCCCAACAGTAGAAAGATCTACATGGGCCGTGAGGGTTTTGTTTTCTGGCTCCATGTGACTATCATGGTCCATCACATCCATCAGGGCCATCTCCTGTTGTGTCCATCTACTGTGTGCTCCTCTTGCATGCCTTTGGAAGGCAACTGTTTCCTCCTCGATGCCATAATGCCTTGAGATAAGCAACACCAAGCTTACAAGTAGGATAACTCCAGAAAAGGCCCGGACAAGACACCAGCGTATTGCTCTCATATTTGGATCCCACAAAGAGGAGACCAGAAGAGTGGTATATCTTCTTTCCTACTTGTATAGTATAGATCCTGGTCTAGTACATCTACCTTCTTCCACATGTAAAGAGACAGTGGAAACTGACAGAGTGGGCTGGGGAAAAAAAGTTCTCCCAGAATGTAAGAACAGGGGTCTTTGAGGTTCTTAAGCAAACAAAACACTCCCCCTCCCACTGCCACAGTACATACACACCCCACCTCTCACACCTAAGGGTATGGGAAAGCCTCCAGGGTAAAGACACAGGAGCTAGGGAGACCTGATTTTCCAGATAGCAGAGGACAGGTGACAGATACCTTCCTAGTAACAAGTAAAGGGATCAAGCAGTCAGAACCCAAATGTCCAAAAACACCACAATTGTGGGCTCCATTTGAAGTCAGCCCAAATGAGCAGACATTAGTCAAGGACCCATAGTCCATCCCAAGTAGTCAGAAAGCAGCACCTCAGTTTCTAAGGAACTTGCAGAATGCAGAGCACTTCAGACTTAAGGCAGTTGATCTTCCAGGCTGTATAGCACTGATAAGGGAGAGAGCTGGTGCTGAAAAGGGGACTGCTTTTCTCCAGTCTCCAGCCCCCTCCCTTTTCTTATTCCACACTGGATAAAGGCTCCACCCCGTCCCTTTTATGAGTACACAACAGAGCAAGGCAGATCTTTCTTCTCTCTGGGGAAATCTCTCATCTACCAGGCATCTGCCTGCTTGCACTCCCAGCTGCTGCCCTCTGGCCAGCTTTGTCAAACAGAGCAAAGTACCCTCGTTCTCCATTTAAAAGAAAGAAGAAGAAAAAACACTTCTCACTAATGAAAATCTCAGACTGTAAACAATGATTTCTCAGGTGGACTTGCTCCTGTTTATGGGAGCCTAACCAACGACCATTTCCACACTACCCTGTTATAGCACGATGATTCCACTTTCAACATCCTCTGGAATCCTGGGGTTTGCAGTTCCGGGAGGAGCCGGCCGGCCCCTCCCAGAACTGCAAACCCCAGGATTCCAGATGATGTTGAATGTGTAGTCATCGCGCTGTAACAGGGTAGTATGGAAACAAGTGGTGCTGAATGAGGGAACCTGTGGCTTTGCCAGTGTCACTTGTGCGCAACTACCAGCAATCACAGAAAACCTGGCCAGTGGTTAGGAATAATGGGCATTCTTGTAGCCCACCAGTATGGAGATGACCACAATTTTGAATTTGTTTTGCTTAATCTGAAAAATTACAGTTGTGAGCAGACATGGTTAAAGGGGTAAAGTGGAATGTTTCTTTCTCCCCTCTTGCATTATAGAGCTCATCTGAGGCCATTTCCGCCTTATACTGTTATAGTGCTATTCTTCCACTTTCAACATCCTGTGGAATTCTGGGCTTTGTAGTTTACTGAGGCCAAAGAGCTCACTGGCTGAGAATTCTAAATGCCCCAGGATTCCATAGGATGTTGAAAATGGAATAATAGCATTATAATAGCGTGGTATGGAAATAGCCTCAGTCTTTGAAAACAGAACCAAGATAGAATAGCTGATAAGGAATGTAGAACAGAAATGAGGCCTGTTCCATACCCTGCTTTCCAGGTAATTTCACATACTTTCACCAAGACAAAGAAAGAGCTTTGTGAAATTGGCTGTTTCATTCATCTTTAGGTGTGTATTGAAATCGAGCTTACCCAACCCAGTGCCTTCCAGATGCATTTGATGACAGTTTCCAACATTCCCTAACAAGGCACCTAAAACAGCTCTGTAGGTGCAAAAATATAATAAAGTACTGTAGTCCCATAGTTAGGTGTAGTGGTTTGACTATGTGACTACAAACACTGGAGACCAGAGTTTGATTCCCCACTTGGCCATGGAAACCCAATAGGTGACCTTGGATGTATCACACACTCTCAGCCCCCAGAAAACCTTGTGATAGGTTGCCCTTAGGGTCGCCATAAGTCGGAAAGTACTTGAAAGTACACAACAACAACAAACTGTAGCCCCATGGCCCTGAAGGATGCATAGGGCATTTTAATTTTAAACATATTTTAAAAAATAGAAACTGCTCCAGCAGAAGGCAGCAGATGACACAAAGGACAGAAGGTAAATTATGTGGTTCATAGCTCTGTCTTCCCCAGCACCTTCCTCTCATCATCCAGCATCTGCCACCTAAGAGTGACTGCCTCACTCTGCCTAATGGTAGAGCCCTCTCTCAGCCAGATGGCCTGTGCCCTGTTGAGTTGTTGCAGTGCTTTCAAATAGAAGAGCACTGCAATTACTGTGTTTTGCATTGTTCAGCAATAGAAACAATCCTCTGGAATAAAGTTGAGGCTTGCAAGGGTAGAGAATGCTCATGGCTAGGGATGACTGTTCCATCAATGCAAATCCTGAGTGTTTTGTCCTTGCAAGGAAAAATAATTACAGCAGCTTTCTCTCCACTGTGGAAGAAAATGAACATCCCTCTGCAGTGTTCTTCCCAAATTTGAATGCCCCAAATTTTTTAGAGGAATTATTCTGGGGAGAAAAAGATGAGATTTGGGCACAAAGAAAAACTTGTCTTCTGTACTAAAAATGGGTTTCCTGCACAAATACAAAAATGTGTGTGTGTGTAGAGAAAATAGGTTTCATGTTCAGGAACATGCTTTCTGTGCAAGACATCCATCTTCCATGCATGAAATAGGGTTGTGTGTGTTTTATTTTTTACACAAAAAGTCTTCCATGTTTTTCTCCACAGAATAATTCCTATGCAGTGCTTTCAAAAAACCTGAATGCCACCAAAAAAAAAAAAAATTACAGAATTCTCATTGGTCTATTGTTCTTTCAGATAAGATTTCCTGACAGTTGGGACTGGGTTTTGAAACAGTAATCAATAATTAGGAATATTCTTTACATCCAACTCATGCCAGCTAAACCCACATATACATATGTATGCAAGTACATGATATTCTTCCACTTTTTGCATGTGGGCTTTACAGTCTTGTTGCTGCAAACAGAGAAACCCCCATGTTTGAGCAATGAAAGCAATCACGTTCGCTCCCTCCCTCATCCGCTTGTTCTTGAAAAACTTCCCATAAGGGACAATCTTTCATTCCAAGTAGATCACACTGCTCTGCATTTTTATGCACATCCCTCTCTTTGTTATATGCTTTGATGAGCAGTGACCTAATTAAAAAACGTTGCCTTTTAGAATATTATCAATGGCATCTCAAAGGGAAGATACATGCAGTTTGTCATTTGACCTAGATTTTTAGATTCCCATTCAGCTTTCAAATCCCTTTTGGCTTTCCCAGCTGCTTTAGGGCCAAACTGTGCAATTGTATCCATCCATCAACTTGGGATGATATTTGCCTGCTCCTTCTGCTTCCCCCCACCCCACCATATTGCCTATTGGTGAGATACATTCTCTCCAATCCTGCAAGAATTTTGCTGTAGCCTCGCCAAGTATATGTAACAGAGGCCCTTTTCGCACGGGCTTTCTCTTGCGAAATAGCCCCATGAGCCTCACGGGAGTGGGAGCGTCATTCTGCATGACACACTCCCACTTCCGCGGCGCTCACGGGGCTGAAGTGGCACGAGCACAGATTTTTTTATTTTCGCCTTGAAGCGAAAATAAACAGTGCTCGCGCAAGGCTCCCAGCGGCGTCCCGCACTTACCGGAGTGTGGAGCACCGTCGCAGGCGGGCCTGTTGCACTTCCTCCCCGCTTCGGCCCCCCGTGGCACCTACAGCTCCCAGGGGGCGCTGCAGAAGCTGGGGGCGTGGCTGAAGAGTGCCCGTCGTGTAAGAAGACTCCATGTGCGGTAAGGAGGCGGGGGAAGCGGCGGCGTTTTGGGAGAGGGTTCTCACATGAGCCGCCCTCCTCCGTCGCGCAAGCGCCGTTGCTGCGAAAAGGCCCAGAGGTTGCCCAAAAGAGATCTAGAGAAGAAGTTACTCAAACAACTGTTGCCTATCCTTCAATGGTGGCTATTGCTAACCCAGTGTGGAAATACCAAGCACAGTCATATGCAGATGGGTTGAACAGGGGTTTTTTTATTTCATTATTTAATTAATAAACTGTTTAAAGACTGTGAACTGTGAGCCACTTAGTGTGGGATCCACTGAGCAAGGGATCAGACCTTGATCTTCTCAGTCACCCTGGCAAATTATCTGAGCCTAGGGAGCAATCCATAATGTGGGTTAGAGTAATAGAATCATAGAAATGGCAGAAAACCCAAGGGCTATCCAGTTCAACCCCCAGCCACATAAGAACACACAGTTAAAGCTTTCCCCCCAGGTAGTCGTCTAGCCTCTGTTTAAAAACTTCCAAAGGAGACTCCACTGCACTCCAAGTCTCCTTTGTCGATCTGCTCCTGCCATCAAGAAGTTCTTCCTAATGTTTAGGTGGAATCTCTTTTTCTGTAGTTTGAAGCCATTGCTCTCGGTCCTCCCCTCTGGAGCAACAGAAAACAAGTTTGCTGCATCCTCCATATAATATCCCTTCAAATATTTAAACATGGTGATCATGTCACCTCTTAATCTTCTCTTCATCAGGCTAAACATAACCAGCTCCCTAAGCAGTACCTCATACAGCATGGTGTCCAGGTCTTTCACCATTTTGGTCACCCTCTTCTGGACACGTTCCAGCTTGTCAGTATCCTTCTTGAATTGTGGTGCCAGAACTGGAGACAGTATTCTAGGTGAGGTCTGACCGAAGCAGAACAGAGTGGTACTATTACTTCCCTTGACCTAGACGTTATACTCCTATTGATGCAGCACATTGGCTTTTTTTGGCTCCCTCATCACACCTGGCCAACCAACTCGTGGAAGGCTAACCCAACAAGCTCCTTTGCAGTCCTGTGACTTATAGCCCCCTCAGGCTGGGCCCAAAGGTAGTCTCTTCCCCCACACTCCTGGGCCTGAGACTTAAAGAGGCAAATCCAGAGACCTCCCCTTCAACTATTCAATGGCAAAATTCTACAAAATTCCTCTCCCCCCCCGCCAGTACCTGTTAAGTGACCATCTATTTAAACAGATCACTCAATCTCCAAATCTCCAAATTTTGAATAAGAAAAAAAAAAAAGTCTGGGAAAGACCAAAAAAATGGAAAGGGGGGGGGATTCCTACCTGGCCCAAGGCAACCAGCTGAACTTCACACATTCTGAAGGTGGGTGAGGGGGCCAAGCATCAGCAGCAAAAGAGGAAATAGAAAGGGATGCAGAGGTTTATAAGCCCTCTGCTCCTGTCCCCCACCCCACAAAGCCCTGCCATCTATTACGTCTAGCCTCTCTTCCACAGAGCCAGCAAAGGTAGTCCCTACCCACAATGTACATGTTGTGAGGAGCTGGACCAGAGCACTTCCATGTCAGTCAGACAATAAATCCACTCTGGGGTTTAGTTTGATATTTACAAGAGATATCCATTCTTGGGAAACACAGTTCAGTACCATAGAGATTTTCTTTACAGTTCAGACTAAAACCCAGAGCAGGTTTATAGTCTTTTTTGTCATTCTTAGATTATTATTTTTTTCTCACAGTCAGAACCAATTTGGAAGACAATTGCTGGAGAACTTCCTACATTCAACCTTTTCTGAAGCTCACTTCTGTCACTTTTCATAAATCTGCTGGGATGCTCTTCATTTACATACTATTTGCCAGTCAGCAGGCGTTTCTATATATCTGTTTTCCTCTCATTCCTCCAGGGATCAGTGGGAGCTCCTCCCTCCTGCTCATCCCTGGCTGAGTAGATGAATGGCCCAGCTGGATGGAGGAGGGATGCTGGTGTCCACTATGTGGAAAAATGTTTCACAAGTGCATTCACATAAATGCTACACAGTCTCCAAAATTAGTTCTAACAGTGACAAGTGGTGGCTCCCATTTCAATATAGTGAACATGTTCTGGGTTTTAGTTCAGACTTTACATGGGTTGTTGTTGCTGTTGTTGTTGTTGTGTGCCTTCAAGTCACTTCTGGCTTACGACAATCCTAAGGTGAACCTATCAAAGGGTTTTCTGCAGCTGAGAGTGTGCGACTCACCCAAGGTTGCCCAGTGGGTTTCCATGGCTGAGCAGAAAATCAAACCCTGGTCCCAACCCTATTTCCCCAATAGTTACTTAAAACTTCAGATTTAAACTCAGAGTAGATTCATCACCCCACAGACATGGAAACTACCAGCTGCCCATGAGATGTATTATATATTCCAGGGGTGAGCAAAGTGCAACCCGCAGTCCACATATGGCTCCTCAAGGCTGTTTTGTGGCCCTCAGGGTTCAAAATGCTTCCTGAATGGTCCTAGTTGCCTTCTGGGAGGCATTGGATCTTTGAATCTTCCTTGGGGCATTTAAAGCTTAAGAGAGGCCTTTGTGAAAGCAGGAAGTAAACAGTAAGGTCTCCTTTAAAAGGGCCTCTCCTGGGCCTAAAATGGGGAATGGGGACCCTAACACATGGCAAAAATGCCTCCCACACTGCCAATTTGGGGGCAAAAATTGATTCTTCTTGTAGAGTAGGTACATAGGAGGGCTATACCCTCCAAGGTCTCCGAAGGGGATGCTAGTGTGACCTCCTAGATTCCCACATTTGCCACCCCAATATTGTCCACACTGTGTGCTAAATTAACCATGATATAGGAGATCTGCAACCATCTAGTTCAGTGGTGGGCAACCTGTTGACTCTATGAGTCACACTGGCTGCCTATCAGCTACCAAAACCTCCAGACCAGAATAGATAGCGAAATACCTTCACCTGTCCTTCCCTTGGAGAGCCAGCGTGGTGTGGAGGTTTGAATATTGGACTCAGTCTGAGCCTTTGAAATGTTCTTCTTCCCACAGTCGGAGAAGCAAAGACTGTATTTACTCTTCAATATCTACTAAAAACAATACAGATTGGTGGCTCTGGGGTCAGCGGTTTGGTGAATCTGCTCTGGCTATAATTCTGACTTTTAAGGGAGCTATTCAAAGTGCTGGACCTGTTTTAAGGATGGGATTTGGCACTTTGGATAACTCTTTTAATGTTCAGACTAAAACTATGGCAGATTCATCACCCAACCAACATTGGAGCCAGCACCCTACCAGCACCCAACCTGAGAATATACCTGCTTGCTCACGGCTTCCTAAGATGGTAGTAATTGCTCTGTTTTTGTGTTATAACTGACATGCTTTAAACCAGCAGTTCTTAACTTGGGGTCTGTGGACACCTGGGGCTCAGCAGAGCCCCCATAGGAGGTCTGTGAAGCCCTGCTGCTAGACACCATCAGCAGTGGCAGCAACAGGGAGGTGGCAGTGGTGGGTGCGGATGCTGAAACCACTCCATCATTTGCAAATGAGGGAGCAATTTGGGCATGCACACATGCCTGCCACTAGGTCTCTCTGCATCCAAACCCCTGCTGTCGCATCCCTGACAAAAGGGACATAGCAGCAGGCATGTATGCATGCCCAAATTATGACTCTGGAAAACAAGGTTTGAATCCCCACTCAGCCATGGAAACTCACTGGGTGACCTCAGACAAGTCATATTCTCTCAGCCTCAGAGAAACACAAAGGCAACAAATCTTGCCAAGAAAACGCCCATGATAGGTTTGCCTTAGGGCTGCCATAAGTCAGTTTTCAAAGTTGAGAGACTAGATGACTAGAAAGAACTTCCCCCTGTCAGCTGCACTTTGTTGTTGTGTGCCTTGGTATCACTTCTGACTTATGGCAACCCTAAGGTGGACCTAACACAGGGTTTTCTTGGTAAGATTTTTTCAGAAGAGATTTGCCTTTGCTGTCCTCTGAGGCTGAGACAGTGTGACTTGCCCAAGTGTTTGAAGAGGAATTTGACTCCTCATCTCCAAAAGCTATAAATAAATAAATACATATTGGATATTTAAATCCTGATTTTGCTATTTAGTTATACTAAACAGTCATACACATATACACACCTCTGGTACTCAAAGCAATATAAATGGGGAGGATGGTGCACAGGGACTACAAACTGCCAGAGGGAAACTAGAAACTGTCCAGATGGATTGCAGACTTGTTAGCTGTTTGGGAACCTGTGAACTGGGTGGCCAATGGATCTGTTGTCATGGGGGGGGCAGCACACCCACTCTGTTTTACTGCTGCTCCTCCTGCACCTACTTTGGGTTCTGCAGGAGCTGTCCTGGTGCTGAATCTCTTTCTTGAAGGTTCTTGTACAACCTGGAGCTGTTGTGGGAGAAGCAGGAAGAGTTGCTGCCTCCATAACAATGAATCAGTTATTTCCTAGCTGGCAGGAGTATAATTTTGGTTTGGAAAGGAGGTTTGTAGAGGCAATTCCCCTTAGCCCCTATCAGTCCATCAAATAGCTGTTGTTGTTGTTGTTGTGTGTCTTCAAGCCATTTTCAATTTGCAGTGACCCTTAGGTGAACCTATCACCGGGTTTTCTGGGGCTGTGTGTGTGTGTGTGAGATGCACCCAAGGTCACCCAGTGGGTTTCCATGGCAGAATGCGGAATAGAACCCTGGACTCCGGGATTATCGTCCAGTACTCAAACCACTTCACCAAACTGCGTCTCACCAAAATTGAGGAAACTGGGAGCGTGAGCCTATGAGTGGCGGCTGCTGCTGCCCACTGCCCATGTTTGTAGGAAAAATAAACATTTGTCTTTTGTGTCACAAGTGGCAGCATGTCTATTTTAGCTCCTGTATGGAGGTCTTTAAGACAACCAAGACATTGTAGCGGTTTAAGTGTTTGACTAGGCCTCTGGGAGACCAGGATTCGAATCTCTGCTCAGCCATTGAAATCCACTGGATGACCCTGGGCAAGTTCTATTCTCTGAGACTAAGAAGAAGGTAATAGCAAACTTCCTCTGAATAAATCTGGCCAGAAAAAAAAATCTGTGATAGGGTTACCATAAGTCAGAGTCATCTTAAAGGCACTCAAACAAACACACACACACACACACAAATCTTTATGAGCAGTGAGCATTCTGTCTTATAGATTGTGTGAGATCATGTTCAAACATGTAATCTTCCAAACTTGGTGGAGGCTAATATCATATGTGAAGTGGACCACAGATGGAAACACACACCTTTGGGGCCAGAACAAGGGAGAATAGACTCCCCTTTCTTTCCTATCTTCTGCATCCCCAACTCTTAAAAATCATTGCTGTAAAATCTACCAAGTGTAGCTGCTCCACTTCTCATGATGGACAAGCTCCCAGGATTAAGACAGAGAAAGACATGAAAAAGTGCACCAGAAATGTGGCTGCTCATATTTTCCCATGGTAAGGTTAACTACTATCATTTTCTGAGCAACAGGGGACAATATAGGCTTGTCTGTAATGGCCACAGTCAAAATTTCCAGCTACTGTGAAAGGCATAATTTGGCCCAACATGGTCTGTTGAATAGCTTATGTGGCCTAATGATCAAGTCAGTTCTTCTTCTGCCTACAACCAGCCCAACGTTTTGATTCCTGAGGCGAAACAGTAAATAGCACCCCATCCCTTCCCTATCAAGGTGCATATAATCCAAGGCTGATCAAATTATTTTGGCATCTGAAGGAGAAAATCCCATAAGTACCTCTTTCTAGGGTGGCAGTGATGGTGGTGAAGGTTATGATGATTTAAAAGTAATTTTGTGCTTCCTCTTTGAGGATGTTCAAAGCCAGCTGCCTGAAATGGCCACCTCATCCTGCCCGATGGTGGGGACAGACTTACAGCTTATGAAACGAAATTTTCTAAAATTGCCAAAACTCATAATGTAGTAGTGTGTCCTCCAATGACTTCTAAGATTCACTCAACTACTGGAACTTAGCAATCAACTTCTAGTTAAGTTAATACAAGTGTATCTAAGCTAGCAAAGCTTCTGATAAAGAAGCTCCTTTTTACAAAGTTTTTTTATGGAATCCAGTCCAGCCCCCCTCCCTTTCCTTGTCTTCTGTCTAGCTGGCAGTTTTCTTACACCATTGGTATAAGGGAGGATGGTGAAGGAGGGATGGAGAAAGACAGACTTCAGTGTCGGGTTGCAGTAGAATGCAGTAAACAATGCAATAAAGTTTGATCTGATCTACTATAGCTGTGCGTGCTTATGTGCAATGGGCAACGTAAACAGTTGCCTCCAGAATCATTCACTGAGCATGTACGAAAAGAAAAACCGAAAGAAAAGGGGAAAGCCAATTAGCCTGCCTCATCAGCTCCTGTTGCATGTTGAAAAAGCATACAAGTTTCACCACCAAAATGGAAATCATAAGAAGAGTGAAGGCTGTTGAAAGGAAAAAAAAGTCACCCCAGAATGCATTTTGGAGAAATTTCAAGTGATCGCTACAAGATTCAAAATGTTTTTGTTCACTTATGCAAGGATTAACCTGGCTTGGCCATTTCATTTCACATGTGTATAGCATTAGTTTTGAATAACAATTTTGCTGAAAGATGTCAAACTGCTCTTCTTTTTGTGGTGTAGGAAACTGTTCCCTATTCTTTCCAAGATATTTTTACCTCTGGTACCAAAGTTTCTGCTGAAGAAGTAAAGCTGAGGAACACATCTTCTTTGTTAACTGAGGTATACCTATATACCAAGTCTACCATGAGCTTCCACATAAAAGGGAATTGTATTTCAGAGCTGAAAGCACACTGTGATTCATAGGAGCACATGCAAAGCCCAAAATTTGGTAGTGGGTGCCTCACAGAATTTCCTGAATGTCTTAACTTCCCATTTGTCAGGTTTTCAACTCAAGTTTTCAGCCCTCATTGCAGCAAAGTATACTTGGAAAAAATGTGTGGACAATATCTGATGACCTCTCATAAATCAGAATGGTGGCTAAATATAATTTCTGTGAGCTGCAAGCAGCAGACATTCCTGCCTCACTGTTTGCTTCCCTCCATAATAAGTGAGAACAACAGAATAAATTATGCAAAAGCGTAAATGCTGTAAATCATGCAGAAACAAGAGATATTATGCAAATTTATTCTATTTGCATAATTCATATAGGTTGCAGAATTTATCATTTCTTGGTACAGAGTTAAGATCACCTAGACCCAGATCCATTTGTGTAGGCAGCAGGGTGTGTGGGAGAACTATGCATAAGCCACAGAGTTTCAAAAACATGTCTTTTAGACTACAGCACCCAGTATCTCCAGCCAGCATCCACCTTGTGCTAGCTGGGAAACTATGGAATTCATAGTCTGAAAAGAAATTTCCGGGCTTTGATAACCCTCCTCATATTTCTGCCTTTCTCTCAAATCAGAGTCTACAATTGTTCCAGCAAAATACTCATAACTTTCCATTTTAGATACATCTGGGCCTTTGCCTCTTCCAAAAACACTGCATTCTACCCCCCTGAGATCTCTGCAAGAACTCCAGGCAGCTTCCTGTCTCTTTGGTGCTCCCCAGATATTTTGAGATATATATAGAGAGATAGATTTCCTTTGAACATATGCACATTCTGGCTTATTGAAAACACAGTGCCTGAGGCTCTGAGACGCTAAGGTGTTTGGTGTGTTAGAACCTTCCTGGGCTAATTAACTTCATGTTTACAAATAAATGACCAAGTTGGGAGTCCAAAAGGATTCATCCTTGGGGCATGCTCTATCAGCACAAACCAACTCCCCCAGGCTTCACTTAACAGCAAAGGAAGCCCCCGAGTGATGTAGAAAGAACACCCAAATGTGATTAAATGACTGTCCTCAGCTTTGCTGCAGGAAATTCTTCCTCAATTTGGACAGCAGGGCAGGGTGTCCCTTCCCTGCCTCCTCCTGTGGCATTTGTAGATGTTGTTTGCTTCAGAATGGGCTCACAGCCAGCAGTCCATCCAGGTCTGCTCTTAGTAGAGATAATGTAGTACATCTGCTCAAAGTTTGATTTACAAAGAATGAGTCTCCTGGCAGGGCCATTTGTTGTATTGTTCTTTATTGATTGTGCAGTGCTTGGCTATTTAAGAGCTTAATAAATTATTATTCTATTACTCTCCCTATATACAATCTCTGAACTCTTCATACCCACTGCTACAGTTCATATACTCCTGGCCTGACCACACCAGGTATAAGCACACTATGGTTCTCCACATATTGTTGAATTACAGCTCCCACTGGCTATGCTGACTGGGACTACTAGGAGCAGCAATTTAGCAACATCTGAAGGGCACCATGCTTCCCAACCCTGACCCAGACTTTCATATCCACAAGTGCCATGAAGCACTTTTATGTAGAACTTGGGGCAGAGATGGAGAAACTTTGGCACTTCTCATCCTTTTATGGACTTCAACTCCCATAATCTCTTACCACAGGTTATATTGGGTGTGGCTGGTAGAAATTGAAATCTGAAATTCCTGGCGAGTGACAGATTCCCCACCTTGTATCTAGGTGATCGTTTGGCTTTGGTAACCTACAGAAATTGGAACTTCCAATCTCCTTACAGGAGTGGTGGGGCATAGTCTTGTAGTCAGACTGACCCAGAATTGCACAATTTACTGATTGACATGCAGACAGAGTAGAGGCTGGTGCAGTGACTCTGCTCTGTTTTATTCTAGATTTTAAAGTGTGTTTGAAGTGGATGTCATTCCAAATTTGAAAAGTGTTATCCAACCTACAGAACCTATTTGGTGGAAGGAGGTCAGCACCGTGGATAGCTCCTTGAAGACTGGCATAAACCCAGCGTGAATTCAACAGATCCTGACATGAAAGCTGCTGGCCAACTCTGGCACATGATGCTGTCTTTTGAATTGTAGAGGGCTTACATGGCCTGGGGCCTCTGCATCTCTGCACTCAAATCTCACTCCATTTTACACACTTCTGAAGAGGACCTTTTAGCAGCAATAGAGCTCAATGAGTTGAGACTCATGGATCTTATATCTCTCACACACACCCTTTAGGAATGGGCAACATCTAACTCACAGGTCACATGCCAGCTATTTTGCAAGTGGGAAGAAGCATCCCCCAAAACCATCCTGCCCAAATTCAGCAGCAAATGGCACTACCAAATGTTCACAGCAAAGTGAGACAAAGCCAGCAAAGCAAATACAAGATCTTGATTCTAAATAGCCTTTTCCTTACCTGTTTAAAAAAAAAGCAGCACTAAAATGTGTGTATATGTAGTTATGACATGTCCTGAGAAGGTATGAGTAGGAAATTGACTCCAAACCTACAAAATTCATTCATTTTTGATTTAGACACTATCATGTGTTGCTTCAAGCAGCATATTGCCAGCTCTGCTGCATTAAGGGGTTACGCTCATCCATTTTGTTGAGTAGGCCCTGGACATCTGCCCTCAGGTCTTGCTCTGACAGTACCATTGTTGCCTAATAGTCCCCTTGCCATAATCCATGAGCTGAGTTTCACTGAAAGTGGAAGGAGCAGGACCTTTTTGCTATAATTCTAACATTCTGGGATTCATCTGTCAGAGTGCAAAACTGGTGAATTTGAAAAGATCTGTTTAGCTACCATTCCTTTCTCATGAGGCTTTTAAGGGTCTTGTTTTATGAATCAACAGGCTGCTTTGGTGTTTACACAGAATGCATTCTGAGTCAATGCAGACATTTTATTAAACTCATTCTTACTTGTACTCCTACCACTGAGTTGCCTTTAGCAGGAAAAAGAAAAGGGATATGCATTTTTAAATAAATGAGAAAATAAAATTTAAGTGCTGCTTTCAATCAGTCTATGAAGGCACCAAGGATGAGAAATCTGGGCTGGCCAAGTTCACTCCTCTACCAGAATGCTGCATCCCAATATAGCATGGCATCCTGGACCTATTAAACAGCCTCGTCATATCCCTAGAATGCCAATGCACGAAAGAAGAACAGAGTGTTACAGCTCACTGTGCAAATGTCAGTTCCTTGATCTTCTATACAGATTGCCCATATCATTTAGTCCAGTTCTAAATCCTGGACTAAATTTCAACTAGAGTCATAACAGAGAAGAATGACAGTTAGCTGCCCTTATACTAACTCAGCTGTTCATCTGTTTAGCCCTGTACTATCTGCTCTGACCAGCCTTTTCTAAAAACTAGTGACGCCAAAGATTATATGGGGGAAACTTTTGTATTCAAAGCATGTGCATGATCACTGAGCTATGGCCTCTCTCCATTAATAAGCTTTCCTCCTGGGTAAAATTACCTCCTGGGTAAAACACTATTGGGCTACTGACAGAATTTGAAGATGCAAACCCAGGAAGGAAGGAAGGAAGGAAGGAAGGAAGGAAGGAAGGAAGGAAGGAAGGAAGGAAGGAAGGAAGGAAGGAAGGAACTGCCTCGGTGTTTTACTCTCTTCCCTTCAGTCACTTTGCAGGAAAAACATCAGAAACAATAGGCATTTAAGCTAAATATAGAATGGGGTCTCTCTAATTTTTACAGTTCATAAGGGGACCTTTTTAGGCCTGGAAACTTTGACTATCCTAACTTAGTATTTCTTCTGAATATTTAACTATAGTGTTTGGGGGCCTTAAGAACATCAGAAATTACTTCATACCAAGATAGACTATTCTTCCATCTAGTCCAGTATTATAAGCACTGGGTAGTATGCCCTGTCACTTTGGGTCTTCAGGGAAGGTTCTCTCCTACCTGAAGGTGCCAGGGCTGAACCTGAGACCTTTTGTGAGCAAAGTACGTGCTCTTACCAAACAGCCCCTCTCCTGCTTTAAACAGCTCATTATATGAAGTCTACAAGGTATTTACAATCATTAATAAGTGCCTGCAGATCCAAATGGCATTCCTCTGCTAAACAACCCATGACTTTCCTTGCTTTTTGGCAGACCAAATTAACCCAATGGGGTTAATATTTATCCAAAACTCCTGTCTAATCCTCATCCACACAGAGAACTAAGCTATTGAACCTAGAGGAACTGGGTAAGTAGCAGAAAACTAGAAGCTTCCTCTGTGTGTGACTCCTGGAAGAAACTAGGAATCAGAAACAGGTACTGAAACCAACTTAGGAAAGAGAAGCAAGCTGGTATGACTCTTTCTCAAGGGAATGCCAGCATTACACTTCCTCGATTCCCTTAGGTTCAGCTGAGGCAAGTTTTTGTAAAGTGATCTCTTACTAGCACATCACTGCTATCTGCTTCAGCCATCCACTTCACCTACAAAACAGACTACAGCTATTCATATTAGTGGGCCAAGCCTTTGCAGCAGGATTTTTTAAAGGCAGACTCATTTATCTCCACTTCAATGTAGGGCAGTTCTATAATCATCATACTTGGTCGTAACAATGTTAAAGTACCAATACAAATTAAAAACCCACTCACTCACTCTCTCTTACACACACACTCAAGCTAAAAAGGTAATACAACCTGCATATCAAAAAACTCAGTCATTAAAACATTGTATCATGCAGGAAGCCAGGACAGCCCCAGCATACATACCCTCTTTCAGTGGCAAACAAAATGAGGTAGATGATTTTCAGTCATATTCCACCCACCAAATGCTGTCCCCATGAAGAGAGCCTCCTGCTCAGTGTTGAATGTGATGTTGCTGTGGCATTGGCTGGATAGTTTTTATTTGCCAAGGCCTTCCGTTGTGTCCTCTAAGTTCGTTTTAATGTTGAACAACTCTGCTACTTTTAAACTTGTTCTCATGACTCTTGAGTATGTCTGTTGAGTACAGGAAGACCAGAAAACCTGCCCACCATTCTGCCAAAAGTTGGAGCAGCAGTAGTCATAAGATGTTTCATTCTGGCTTATGCTCTTACTTCTTCCAAACCAAGTTGTGACCTGGGTGATGGGAAGAAGCAGCCAAAGATTGTTGGTAGGAGTCATGCCAGAACACACGTTTGTTATTTGCATAATCTTCAAAGCACAGAGAATCTGCTTGAAGTAATTTGGAGATACTGGATCAGCAACAATCCAGTAGGAACAGCAATGTCTTGCCTCTCCACCACCATAGCAGATAGGAAGATCTGGATGGATGATTTCTAGAAGGGGATCTGTATTAGTTTGTTGTAGCAAAAACAATTAAGAGTATTGTTCCACCCAAAGACAACAAACCTATTGTGAAATAAGAAACATGGAACTGCCCAGGGCATTCCACACCAGTTGGAACAGCAGGACCAGCCTGATAAACTTTTCTACCTAAGACAAAGGGCAAGACAGTGCTTCTATTTCATATACAGAGACCAACCAGACCAGTAGTTGGATCTCATTTTGGTACTGGTGGCGGAGTCCAACATCCTTCATGCAGAGCTTGGTAAAGGCACTGTTATGGAATACAAGTCTCAAAAGCACTCAGGCAACATGGCTGTTTGAGGATGCTGGGAGATGCAATCAAAAAGTAACTTTTCCAAGCTCTGTCTAGCTCTTAACTCAGCACCTAAGGACAGTAATTCAGGGTCAAGCCATAAGACCCACAAAGCCCTTTCCTCCAAAATCATGTTGCTGGTCCCACTTCTCCCTCTTACAGCATTAGCCACTTGTGGTAGCTGCCTCACTGTCCCTAGCAACATGGCCAGCCCTACAAAAGTGCTGGTCACATAGTCTCAGTTCTTTCCCTAGAAAAGACTACTTCACTGGCACAGTTTACCCCTCTGATAGCAGTAAAAGCCAGAAAGGGAATGGGAGACATAATGCCAACAGGAAAACTTGAAAACAAACAGGAGTTGAGCTGGGATCAAGGCCAGAAGAGGGCCTGAAGTCTATGTTGTATATACATCTGTCTTTAGGGAAGAGCAGTCCCAGATCCAGTAATTTGTTGATCTAGTGAGAGCAGGAAGAGTGAGCACCAGAGTGGTACAAAGCAAAATGGCCTCAAGGTATGTACCAAATACTGAGGGGGCCCATCTGTTAGTAAGCACAGCTGGCACCCGCTCTTCCTACTCTTGGCTCTACAGGCCCAGGCAACTGAAGTGACTAGCACATGAGGAAGGCCAATGTAAAACTCATCTCATGACTTGCAAGCGGAGGACTTTTCATAAGTTCTGGGTTCCCACAAGGGTGCTAATCTCATGGTGACCTTAAACTTTTGCAAGAGGCCCTGTTCAGGAGCATTTGAGCTGATCTGGTAACAGAAACAGCTGTCCACAATTACTGTTTGAAAAAATCTGTAACCCAATTGCAGGGGAGGGGGTGAATAATTTTTTTTTTAGCAGGGCCAGAATCTGCTCTTGATAGCCCTGCCTAGAATCAAGATGAGAGAGAAGCTTTTACCCACATTTCTGTTCCACTAACACTGGAAGATGCAATCAGTCATTCATTTCATTTGGAAGCCCAGTTTAATTCCCATTTAATAGGCAGGACTTTTAATTAAAAAAATATATCCCTCGATAACTCACACACAATGAAACTTCACAACAGTAAGGATGTCTCCCAAGCCCACTTACACTTGCTAAGGCCTAGGGACAGACAATTTATGTCCACATGTGCACATGTATGCAACTACATGTTCCTCTGACCCCTTCCCCTCCCAACCATATCCACATAATCCTGGTAGAATCACAATTTATGAAGAAACAAGAATCAAATGACTTGAAAGAGTGAGAGTGTTGAATTAAACACCGGCTGATCTGGAAAGGCTCAGGAGACAATGAAATGAAGACACGCTTTTCACTGGGAGATTTATCCCATTTTCAGGCAAAGCAAAGAAATGACTAGACCACAACAACATCCAAATGTGCAAGATGTGTGGAATGAATCTAAGGTCCAGGAGAATCCTTGGTGGATCACAGAGTCCAAGCCACTGTCCTGCAGAGGTTGCTCCTCTATAGATGTCCCAAAAACATATCAAGACATAGCAAGATCATACATCGTTCTCCTCAGCCCACACTATCCTGGTCTGCTCCTGGAACACCTGAGCCCGCACCACCTTCACCAGCTCCTCTGCACTACCCCAGGCCTGGGGATCCACCCAGGCCCAGGAGCAGGGTAAAGTGTAGAGTGCAATCTCAGCTCTCCTGCATTTCTTCAACAACTCAGAATCATGCCGGCCTGGTTTTCCAAGTAAATTCCTAGGAGAAAAACACAGAAGGGGAGAAATGCACCATCAGTATATTCTTCTGGATGCTATGAATAATGCAGTAGGAGAGATGGGCTAAGTCAAGCATGTTAGTTTAAGCATGCTGAAGTCTAATGGTCTGATCCCAAGAACTGATGGGCTGCCAAGGAAATGCTTCGGCTGGTGTCTCCATCGCCCGTTGCACTACTGTAACATTACAAATTACATTATACCTGCATTGCTAGCAGATGCAAACATTTTGGATTTCTGGCTGAATGATCTTAATTTTTTTGACAGCTGAGGATAGACATTGGAATAGCCCAAAACTAGGCAGTCGACCTTTAGCCCAAGGTGAAACCTGGTGATCTGTGCATATTTGAATAAAGGCTATAGATCAATCTTCCATATCTCCAGAAAAGGCTATGAAAGAACACCTGGCTGAAACCATGGAGTATCATAGTGAACTAAATGGACCCTTCAGGCAGCTTTCTACATTCCTATATATCATGTGAGTATAGTATGTACCTTCTAACTTGGTAGATTTCCACAACTTTTTTCATGCCTTTTTGCCTACAAAGGTACTGCTGAGAATTCAAGACATATTCTAAGGGTCCAGAATCCATTCCAGAGTTTAGAAAAGTTACTTTTTTGGATAACAACTCCTCTTTCCCTGGAGAATTCTGGGAGCTGCAACCTCCAACAATGTAAATTTTCCAAGCTGTGGCCAAGTCATACAGAATGCTGACTAGGTCCTCTGGGTCTTAATATCTTTCTGTATGAAATTAAAATATATCCCCCCAAAAAACAAACACCACTCCCCCCTGAAATTGTGTATTTAAGGAAAAGATAGGTAAGAACGGGCTGAGTGTCTTCAAGGGATGCTTGGTTGCAGTTATTTTTGTTCTAAGAAAACCCGGGGTCTGATGACCTCTCTTTGCACATCTGATAGCTTTGACTTATAAATAAATCTTGTATTTAATAATCCACCTGATCACCACTGGTGAAAAGGACTTTTATGGAGGCAAGTGCATGGCATTCCCTTCAGTTGAGTAAGCAAGCTAAAGACAGGAGGAAAAGTGTCCTGTCTCTCCTTTATCAGTCCATTTAGCTTCTCTATTAGCCACAAAGGAAACCCACTGCTTTTTCCATGAGAGTGTGGAAGTCAAGTGGGCTGGAAAAGGCAAAATGGTGCCCTCTTTCTCTTTTGCCAACTCACAAGGTTTCCACATTGGCTGTGAAGGAAGCAGAACCCTTTCTCCACAGCTACCACAAGGAAGAAAATTCTGGAGAAGAAGAAAGTGTGTGCTACTTCTCCTTCACTCCCCATTGTGCTTCCCAGCCTACAAAATGTTTCATTTCCTTGCTTTTCACTCAGATGGGGAGCTTCTCTTATGTGTATAAAAGGCAGAAAAGTGTGTAAAAAGTTTTTTTTAACCACTTTGTAACCTCTGAGGTGTCAGAAACAGGGCCGTTATAAACAATAGGTGCCTGATGTCTGCTTGGCTGGCATGACCTTGCATTACCAATCAATCACTTCTGGTTTCTTTTTTTTTTTTCTTCTTCTTTTTCAAGGCATTTTAAGGACTAAAACCAGAAAAAGGAGGAGGAAAGTAGAGGGGAAATTAGGTTTAAATGGCACATTACACTCCCAGAAGCTTCTTCGGAACACTATTTGCCTTTAGAGACAACAAAATTAAAGATGAGGGTTGGTGTATCCTGGGTGTTCTGGAAAGCTGAGTGCAATTCAAGTGCTGCACTTTGCTCACCCCTCCTTTCTCTAATGGGCAGCTTGTGCCATAAGGAGTGAAAAAGAGAGGTTTCCTAGTAGATGTTGTGTATGCAGCACATGAGAGCCCACAAAAGACCGGTGTGTGTGTGTGTGTGTGTATCCTGAATGCCCAGTCAGTATGCTGCCAACAGCACCTTGAACTTTCAGTATTCATTGGCACAGGAGAAGGGACAGAATGTAGAGATCATAGTGGACAGTGGAGGGTAAAAGCCATTTTCTAGACAAAAGAGAGGCAGTGTTCTGATTTCTGTGGAAAAGTCCAATTAACATAAGAAAGATGGCTGCTTATTTTTGAGCAAGTGTGTGCAAAGTGTAGCCTGTTTTTGTGGCCCACAGGAGTTAAAGATGCTTCAAAATGACCTCTGGGATTGTGGAAGACATTTAATGCCATGTCTGGAGGTTTCTTGGGCCTCCAAGGGTCAAAAAAGTTGCAAAATTTCTCAAAACAATTTTTTGCCCCAAATGCCTTCTGAAGGGTATAGGAGCATTTCCACCACATTTCGGATGCCCCTGGGTCAACTGATGCCCAGGAGAAGCATTTTTTAAAAAAAACAGGAAGTGACTTCAGCTCATTTCCTGTTGTTTAGAAAGGTTTCTCCTGGGTTTAAAACATCTCAAGAAGGTTTCATAATATGGTGGGAATGCCCTATATATTTGGTTGTAATATTTTTTCAGGAGCAGGTACAACAAGGAGGTACAGCCTTCCAAGGTCTTCTGGGGGCCAATGTGCCCTCCCTATTATTCCACAGCTGTCTACTCCTGTTCTCGAAGGACAAATCCCTTCCATATCCAGAATAGCATGGAGAAATTTCACTATCAACCATGATGTACTTAGAGAGCTGCTAACCACCACAGCCTAACCACCACAGTTTGTTCCCACTTCCTTCCATTCCCCCCGCCCCGCTGCCCCAGTGACAGAAATGGCTCCCAAAAGCAGGTGGTTTTATCCATGTACAGCCAAGCTCACAGGAGTTTCCCTGAACAGCCTTCAAGAGGGGAAGCCCTATCATTACACAGAGTGAGGTGGCTGCATCAGACAGCAGATTTGTAGTGCCCACAAATAGGCAACAAATTGTTATTATTTTATCTATTGATTTATTTGGGCTGCCAGGATTGGAGAGAGGTGCCTGAGGAATTCTCTGTCTCACATGCCAAAATAACTTGGCTAGGTTTGGGTACTGTATACCCTGCCATTAAGAAAAGTGACGCAGCTGCCTTGAGCAGCAGATTTGGGATGACACAAAAGAGCAGCAAATAGTTGTTATTTAATTTGTTATTGCAGCTTTATTGCCAAAGCTGGAGAGTGGTGCTTGTGAGTGCTCTTGCCTCAGGTGCCAAAATAATTTGGCTGGCTTTAAGCAATATTCAGCCTCATTTGGGTGATAGGGTTGGGGAATGCATTTGTAGCTCAGACTCTGTTCAGGGAAGCCCAATGCCATTACTCCAAGTTCAGTAGCATCTACAGAGATTCAGCTGTAATCCTACATACACTTACCTGGGAGTAAAGCCCAACGAACACAAGGAGTCTTACAACCATAAAAATATGGATAGGACTGCACCATAAGAGACCCTACAATCATAACCCTTCACATTCACAGTTTTCCCTGTCCTGCAACCAATGCAATCAGAAGTCATCAAGAGAGACAAACAGATCTTTACACAAGCCCTGCAAACAAACAGGTACCATTCTGTTTAGGCAGCCACTCTTCCTCCAGCCCATGCTACTGCTGTGTTCTCTGGACGTAATTAGTTTTGCCCATCCAACCTCATAATTTTTGTGAGTCTGGAAAAAGCCTCCTCATACCTGACTCCCCTGATGTTCTTCTCAGTGACCTCGACATGGATAACAATGGGGTGTATTTCACTTTTAATTAGATCCCTCACCACCTGGACCTCCAGATCTAGTAGGCAGTGTTTATTCTGCAAGGAAATCCAACAGATTTACTGATTTAAATGGAAAAGAAATAACCCAGACCTGACAAGTTATATTAAATCAAACCCCACACACTGCAAAATATCATTGCTTTTCCAATAGTAATTCCATTAAAAGATGGGATTTACAACCAACCCTACGAGCAAAAAAGAGACAATCAAAAGGCAGGGTCATCTGATATATAACAGGCTGGGTGTCTGAAATGTCTGGGTGGTTGGGAGGAGAAGCCTGCATCCACCTTCAGGGACACTCAGTCTTCTGGGCTTGACAAGGACAGTAATCCAGCTCACAGACCCACACGACGCACTGTTTTGCAGCTCCTTCTTTAGAGAAGGCAACAAAGACTCTCTCAGATGGAATGATGACTGAGCACAGTTGTTTGTAAGACATTAATCTCAACGTAACACTCTACCACAAATTAATAGATAGTTATATTCATAGGGTAATTCTTTGGACTAAACTTACCCGTACGCCCCAGCCAACGTGATGTAGTGATCTGAGTGCTGGACTACCACCCTGGAGACCAGTCTTCAATTCCCCACTCAGCCATGGAAACCCACTGGGTGACCTTGGGCATGTTGCACACTCTCAGTGCTCAGAAAACCCATGATAGGTTTACTTTGGGGTCAACATAAGTTGGAAACAATCTGAAGGCACATAGCAACAATATACCCCAGCCAGCATACTGTGGGTTCCAGGAGTAGTAATTTTAAAAAGCAATGTTTCTAATCTCTGCTAATGCTGCCTTATCCCAGTCTGGCACTTTCCATATATGAGACTGAAGCTCCCATTATTCCATCAACATGGCTTGCTGACTGAGGACGATAGGATTAGAGTCACACATATCAAGAGAACATTGGGGTGGGAGAAAGCTGCGCTAACAGAACAACCAACCTATGGGTGCCAAACAATCACTTGACTTCCACCCATTCAGTCCCCATTCACTGGTTGTCAAAATTTCTACCGTTCCTGCTTTTTATTCTGTGCAAGAGCCACAGTGACAGGAGCAAAGTGAATAGGTGAAACCCACCCTGTCATAGCATTTACAGACAGGAAAGCTTTACCCAATACATTTCTGGCTTCCTAAGCAGCTCTCAAAAGCTGAAGACAGAGCTCCCACTGGAAAAGCTGGTATCCTTTTGTGTATGTGTGTGTGTGCACCTCCCCACATCCACAGGAGTGTTTGTGTGTACGCACCTTCAAGTTGCTTGTTGAATTATGGTGGCCCCATTAATTTCATAGGGCTTTCTTAGGCAAGGAATACTCAGAGGTGGTTTTGTGAGTTCCTTCCTCTGAAATAGAGCCTACAGCAGCTGGTATTCCTTGGCAGTGTCTCATCCAAGTCCTAACCAGGGCTGACCTTGATTAGGTTCCAAATAGTGCTTGGTCCTCTCTATTTCATTCCCCTACTCTTCCAGCTCAGCTTGACCAAAATAGGTAAGGACATGCAGGAGCAGAGAGCATTCTGCGTTTCCACCCTCTTCAGTTTATACCAAAGACTGCTGACAAAGACCTTTGTTTTCTCTCAGCAGACCAGCTTACACAGGGCTTCTACAAGCTGATTTCCTCCAGCTGGATTCACTGCAATTCCCATCATCCTACAGCTAGTAGATAATTCACTGTGCTGTTCAGAGATTATGAAGGTTGTAGTCAGACAGATCAGGAAGGTGCTGGGCTGAGGTTGGCTCTGCTTTGCTGATCTCAAATTTGAAGCAGACCAAGGAATAGAGACATTGTGGCCATTCAGCTCCAGATTACATTTCTCACTTCTGAGAAGAGTTTGGAAAAAGGCTGCATTGTCCGTTTGTTTACTTTGACTCCTAAAATCCTCCCACTTACATAGCCACGAGGGAAAGGATGCTGGAGACTACAGGTAAAATGATTCTGGGGGCTGTAGTCCCCAAAAGTAACTTTGCCAAGATCTGCTTCTGCAAACATAGCCTGTAATAGAATCTAGTATAGAGAATCATCTTAGATAATTTCTCCTGAATGTGGATTTTAACTTGGGGTCCTCTCCTACAGCATACCTATAATGCTTTATCCAACAGTTCCTCCCAGCAATGAAACTGCTGGGCTCTACTCCTCACCTTTCCAATAGCTTCCTGGATAGCACAGATCCTCCTGCAATCCTTCTGGCTTTGAGAGATCCTATCAGCATTAACACTGTTCTTGGAGGCGGCAAAGGAGAGTCTTTGTTCCTCAAGGACATCTGTGAAAAGAGGCAACAATAGTAACCACAAAAGACAAGACTCTTGGAGGGAAAATGCCAGCAGATATGATGTGCAAAAAAATGATCCTGAATGCTAGGCTCAGATACAAAGCCTGGATCCTACTGGGCATGTCTTATCAGAAGTGAATCTCAGAGAGTTCAATGACATTTGCTTCCATTTATGTGAGTGGGGAAATGCAGCATAAGGCTCTAGCCCTATGAACACTTACCGCAGATAAGGCCTATTGAACAAACTAGGGCTTATTACTGAGTACAACATATTTTTCCTCTTGAATCTTTTTCCAGTTCTGACCAGCTCCCTTTTCCTTTCTCTTCTGCAAGGAAAGGGACAAAGATGCACACGCATGTGCAGAGGAATGGTAGAGTGACAAGAACACTGAGGCAAGGCCCTCAGGACATACCGATGGAAGCCCTTTGTGAGCATCTCCTAACTTGGGGCTATACAAGTATACTGGACTGTAACTTCCATCACTCCCAGATACTGGGCATGCTAGCTGTGGGGTGGCTGCAGTCCAACACATCCAGGAGGCACAAGGTTTGAGGAAAGCTGGTTGTCTATTTTCTTTCAAGGACCTGCATTTGGAGTTGGTCCTAGATACTATAATGACTTAGATAAAGGACAAGATGGAGACCCCTCTCCACCTCCATGGACAGAATCCGAATGGAATAACACTTAATAGAATAATATTGTCCACCACACCTGGGGGCAGCAGGCAAGTTTACAGAAATGGGGCAGACTATGCCGCATATATGGTTCTACCTTCCAACAGAAGCAAATCGTCAGGAGGTCCAAGTGAAACAGCCACAGGACCACTACTGCTGTCCCACAGTGCCTGCGGAAGTCATCTCAACTCTGTCTCACATTACGATTGGCTCTGTCTCTCATTCCCAATCTTTTTGCTAAGGGGATCCAACACAAAGTAATTAGTCACCTTTCTTCAAGACCCATTGCATTGCCTTCACTATTTGACTCAGCAAAAGCCACTCGAAGCTCCAGTGTCCATGGCACACAATTACAAGCACCAGGCCAACACAATCCCAAGGTATCCTGCAGTTCACAGATCAGTTGATAATTGTGGAATCACCATACTGGCAAGCAACGTTCTTCAGCAATAAACTTTTTTTGCTGTGACACTGCAGTCCATTAGCATGAGATGATGCAGGTTTGATTATCTCTACATGAATGTAGATTTGGGAAATTTTGTTCTCCTGGACCAGGCTGTGGAGATCAGATAGGAAAGGAGGATGTACAGCACCCTACCAAAAAGTCTTATTTCTCCCATGCATTTCAAGAAGATACTTGGTTGCCAAGGGTCCCTTATTATAAGGGATGCCCCTTATTTGGGGGTCAGAAAGCTTATCTCTTAAAGGACTGGTAAGTGTCTTTTATTATAAAAGATATCTCTTATTCGAGAAAGTTTGTCCCTTATAGGACTGGTAGGTAACCTTTATTATAAGCGTATGTGCGCCTTCAAGTTGCCTGTCGACTTATGATAACTCCATGAATTTCATAGGGTTTCCTTGGGCATACTCAGAGGTGGTTTTGCCAGTTCTCTCTTCTGAAACATAGCTGACAGCACCCAATTCACTGGCAGTCTCCCATCTAAGTACTAGCCAGGGCTGACCCTCCTCAGTTTCCAAGATCACACAGGATCTGGTGCTTTTAGGCTATTTAAACTCCCTTATTATATGGGATGTCTCCTATTTGAGGGTTAGAAGACTTGTTCCTTATAGGACTGGCAAGTGTCCCTTATTTAGGATTTAGAAAGATTTTCCTTTTATACAGACTGCACAAAAGATTCTGTCAATTTGGGTTTGGCCCCTTAATAAAGACAGAAACATGTGCATTGTATAAGTTATGAATTTGAACAATATGTTTAATCTTACAGCCAATTAGCACATGGCTAAGTTAACTGAAATCATTAGGTATTTAGACAGAACACAACACTGGCTAATAACTGTTTCCTATCAACCCCATATCATGAATTTTGACTGCTCCTGAGTACTATTTTGAAAATCTGGCAACACTATGGTTCAAAGAAAAAGAAAATGCCAGATGTTTCCCACTGACGGGTAATCAAAAATCAGTAGTTCACTTCCAGGAGTGGTTACATGCTGGACATGCTGGTCTGGGGATTCTGGTTGAGCTCCACAACTAGGAAGGACACCTGTTTTTCTTTTCCTGATACTACCATCCCAGGGCCTTTTTCAGTCACTCAGTCTCTCAGCTTACCAGCTGGGCACAAGCAAAAGTCCTGATCTGAAGGAGGGAGATCCAAAAGATTCCTGATGATCCAGGGTGCTAAGCAGCTTGGTGAGATCACAACGGGGCGACGGTTCTGCACCACCAGAGGGCGTACCAGACTGTAAGGTTTTACAACTCCATCTGTACACAGAAGGCAGAGAACAGTAGCTGCTGAGAATCCAGGCAGATGAAAGCAGAATTGTTTGATTTAGTCAAGGGGAAAGATCTCTATGCTTTTCATAGCTGCTCCCCCTGTCATTGCCTTAGCTATTAAAGAGCTTGATGGGCCACCAAAACCCCCACTCCCGGATTCACTGGCAGCTTTCTTTGGCTCTGTTCTGGCTTGTAAGGTTTGGGCAGGCTGTTTCAAAGAACAAGAAGTCCTGTGTCCCTATAAAGCACAGACGGGAGTGTGTCACCTTCCACATATTGGACTGTGACCCCATTCCCATAATACAAGCTGTTCACAAAAACAAACCACCACAGGTTCAATGAGACAGCACTAATGACCATTTCATCTCAAGCATTTACATAAGCATAACATATACCAACAGATCAGTTAACGTACCTGTAACACCAACATTTTAGTTGTGGTAAACAATTCACTAAGCACTCATGTTAAGAGACCTCCAAATAACATACTTCGCTCACATCATAACATCATGATCATTCAGCATTGGCTAGGCTCAGTAGGGCTGATAGGAACTCCAGTTCCATAATACCTAAAGGGCCACACATTCCTCATCCCTAACGTAAGAGCTTAGTAATTTACTGAAAGATGAGGTGGATGTATAGGTGGATAAACGTAGTATTCCCAGATATGTCATTAAGGTTTTCTTTACTGAAGTATTTGGGAAATGTATATGTCTCAAAGACGGTGGCAGATTCCAAATTCTTTGACAGGCACGAGAAGACAGCATAATCCAACTTCCTCAGAGGCCTTTCGATAGTTTCCTCTACCAACTGGGTTAGAGCAGATAAGGCCTTTTCAGTGCTAGTACCTTAGCTTTTGAACTCTTTCCCCAGAAAGGTTCACCTGACATCCATCCTGAAGATTTTCTAGCATTTTCTCTTTCTTTTACCTTTTAAATCTTTTGCTGTTATACTTTATTCTGGCTCATTTATTCTGATGTTAATTTTATCGCAGAGATGTATATATACATAATTTTACATACAGTGGACATTTTATTGCCAGCCACCCCGATCAATGTAGGTTAAATATTTTAATAAATAAATGATACATAAACAACTAAAATCTCATAAATATGCAAAAGACACACTGCTCTAGCATATAGAATACACTACAGGGAATACAGACTTGTCCCATGGAAATTGCATTTGCACAGACTTTCAGAAAGTGTATATGTGTGTGGGCAAATTTTAGTTTTAGACTCAGATGATGGATCCTATCCACAGTTTGGAAAATGTTTGGGTTTTTTGTTTTGCTTGTTTTTTGGGCTACTAGAATTCCCCAGTCAGCATACTTTAGAAAAGCTGCAGCACCCAAAATCCCCACCATCAGCCAGCAGGTTCACTGGCCATACTGACTGGAAGATTCTGGGAACTATAGTTCAACAAAGTAAGACTTCCTGGCTCCACTGATATGAAACAACAGTATATATTGAAAGAAAGTCTTTCCCTCATTAATAGTGAGGACAGAGATGGTGGAAGCAGAATTACCTAGGCAAGGATCTGGCCAAGAAGTCTCATTCTGGCCTCCTTGCTGCTTACGTTTCACCAGGCGAAGTTGGTCCAGGGCCCGTTTCTTCAGCTAACAGGAAGCAAGGGAAGATTGGGAGAGGGAAGAGAAAGTGGGACACAAAACAAACAATGTATTACGCGCTGTTCACTAAATGACAACTATACATTTATTATTGCAGGTCAAAAAAGACACTGCTTTAAGATAGAAATCCTGAAGCAAGGTGAGGCATTTGGGCAATTAAAGATTTCTCCTTTGTCCATTTTCCTTTGCAGAACACCTCAAGATAACAATGAAAGACATCACTTTGCATCTCCAGTGAGAGAACAGGGTCTTGAGTAAATGCAATAGCAGTAACAGCAGTAACAATAGCCACCATATTCAATTCCTCCATCTGTTCAACACCTCTGCCTGCAACTATGAGAATAGGCTGTAGAGCCCCTACACTGCCTGACCTTTCTCACAGAGCTGTTGTGAAGAGAAAATGGAAAGGAGAGCTATATGTGACAACTCAAGCCGACATGGATGGAAGGTAAGATGCAACGATAAGAAAGAAAGAAAGAAAGAAAGAAAGAAAGAAAGAAAGAAAGAAAGGAAGGAAGGAAGGAAGGAAGGAAGGAAGGAAGGAAGGAAGGAAGGAAAGAAAGACCCACCAGACAAGACAGACCACAATGAATAGTTACCTTTTTCTTTCTAATCCATGTGTCATCACCCTCACTACATCTACTTGTAGGTCTCTCGTGCACAGTAAAAGCATGCTCACAGCAGTTTAACATAATATCAAAAAATTATATACTGTATATATTCATCTATGAATCTAGAAATTTTAGTCAAAAAAATTGACCCCAAAAACCTGGGTTGACCTGTCCACAGGTCAATGTAAGTACTGCACCTTAACTCTTATCTAAAATGGAATCATTCCCTTCTCTGAGTAGAGCTGGTGCTTTTAGCTGTCCATAGAATGACCCTCAACTTATTCTCGGGTCATCAAAATCCATAATTTTGGCCTCAAAACCTGCCCTCAACTTATACAAGAGGTTGACATACACATGAGTATGCACAGTAATCAAAAACAACATTTTCAAAATAACTTGACAGCCATTACAACCCATGACTTAAAATCTTCACAATAATATAGATTAATATCCACTAATTACTCATATTAAAGCTAAATCAAAGAATAATAGACACTTCTTTTTTAAAAGAAATCCAAATAGCAGCAAAAATAAAACTTCTTATCCAAAAGATAATGCTGTTCCACTTACAAACCCCAAACCTTGCCTGTATGGTTTCCAAATTTCTCATGCCCAGTCTCTCTCACCTCTGGCTCACCTTAGTCCTGTGGCCTTTCTGTCGGTCCGCTACCTGGATCTTCAAGAGCTGTTGAGCCCTGAAAGGAAGACAATAATTGGGCATGAGTTTACTTACAGCTGGAAGTGAGACAATAGCAATAAAATGCACATAACCACTCTCAGGGACTACAAAACAGCATTTGAATGCAGAGCATGAGCATGGGGATTCTGGAAATCCCCTCCACCCCTTCAGATGCAGAAGCACTGCCAATGAAGCCCAGTGCAAAACTGGCCTAATCTGATGCTGCTGGGGACCTAATCTGATGCTGCTGGGGACCAAATCTGATCCTCTGGGGTTCCCCAATTAGCCATGCCTCTTCTCCCATGACACCATGGGCCACTGATATCCCCACTTTTGTACATGTTTTCCCCTGTTCTCAAAGGCTGAAATGTCTCTCTTAAGGCTTACTGGCAATAAGAGATTTAAAATAAAATAAGCTACCATTCATTTGCCTCTAGTTCCAACCAGCACTGGAACTCCCCACCATCTCTCTCTCTCTCTCTCTCCCCTCACACACACACACACACACCAGGGGGGGAAAAAACCCTCTGTCATGAGGCTGAAAGATGGTGTGACAGGATAAATATGTGATGCTGACGCATGGTAAACAGAGAATGTGAACTGGATTGCTACTGACTAAAGCAGGGATATGGAACCGGCAGCCTTCTAGATATTTGGGACTCCAGCTCCTCCCAGCAGTCTGCAAGGAGAAAAAAAACCCATACTCCCTTTGTTTTTCAAATGGTGTGCATCTCTGTCTTTGAAGGAGAGAGTAACAGGGGAATGCCTCTTCTACAACATTCTTCTACCACCTGCAGTTTTTATAAGTATTTATAATATTAAAAAAAAATGCTTCTTTTCTTTTCAAGTGTTGCTTGATTAAATCTCAGATGCCTTTCAGATCTATTGAAGAAGGCACTGAATTATTAATTTAAATGATTAAAGGCCACAGTCTTAGCTTTTATGTACAAAATTACTGACTTTAACTCTGTTCCGAGTACTTTATAGCAAGAGGTATGAAAATGGCTGGTCCTCCACATGTTGTTGGACTGCAGCTTCCATCAACCCTAGATAACATAGCAAACAGTGAAGGACTTATGGGAGCTACTTTCCAGCAATGTCAGGAAGGCCACCCATTCTCTACCCCAGGTTTTAGAAAATTCTCATGCCAGTCAACCCAAATGGGATAGTCACGCAGTTAACTTCCAAATTAGACTACTGTAATGAGAGCCAATGTGGTGTCGTGGTTTAAGTGTTTGAATATGACTCTGGAGATCAGAGTTTGATCCCCTGCTTGGTCACGGAAACCCAATGGGTGACCTGGGGCACATCACACACTCTCAGCCTCAGAAAATCCTGCAATAGGGTCACTTAAGGGCTGATATACTTGAAGGCACACGACAACAACAAGGTCTAGGTAGAGCTGCCCTTGAGCACAACTTGGAACCTACAACTAGTACAAAATGCAGGAGCATCACAAAGAAACTATACAGCTCTAGTCTTAAAGCAGCTACAATGGCTGCCAAGTACGCTTCTAGTCTGAACTCAAGGTGTTGTCAATAATGTTCAAGGCCGTACACAGCCTAGGGCCTTGCTACTTGAGAGAGCCCCTCTCCCTATATGTAATTGCTAAGAGACTGAGGTCTGCAGGAGAGGCCCTCCTTTGCGTCCCACAGTGGGGAAACACGTGTGGGAAAATGTGAGATAAGGCTTTCTCTGCAATAGCACCTTTCCCTGCCCAAGATGTTGATGCAAATAATGGTATCATTCCAGAATTTGATATCAATGGTGGTATCATTCCAGCACCAACTTAAAACATGTTGTTAGACTTTTAAAAAATTAAAGTCTTGATATTTCCTAATTCTGCATATGCCTTATGACTTCAGATTGTTTTAAACTGGTTCAAGTAGTTTTGACTGTCTTGATCTAATTTCTCATATTGCTTAATATGTGTTTACACTGTCAGCCACTTTGGATCCCATAAGGGAAGAAAGGTAGGATATAAATCAAATATAAGTCATATGCACAACTTTTTTAAAAAATGCACTTGTTTATATTGTTTAAGTTGGTCAAACTCATTTTAGTATACACTGCCCTGTATAAGTATTTTAATAATTAAAGTAAACAGCACTATAGATATGTTCAGTGCATAATGACCCAGGATGTTCCAGTGGCTACTCCCACCTAGGCAAAAATTTGAGCCTGGGACTGTGAAAACCTGCCTCAGCTTTGACTGATTCCTTACAGTGACTGATTCTTTACAGAATTCAGGTTGTCTGTCCAACAGAAGCACTCTAAGTGCCCTTTCTATTATCTTACGCAGCATTGCCCAAACACCGCTTTCTTGACTACAGATCCCAGAATTCCCCATCTGGCAAGGTGGCTGGAGTAATTCTAAGAACTGTGGACCAAAAAAAAAAAAAAAATCCTGAGCTCTCAACTGTCCAAAGCATACATTTATTTGTTCATACATGTATATACCCAGCCTCCTCTGGAATAAAGAAAAACAATCTAATAGAAATGCAAATTGAGGCACAGAGCCAAATAAAACTCAATTAGCACTCTAAAACTCAAGTCTGTCTAAAACTAATTCAATGAATTACATAAATATTACAGAATAGTCTTTAAACCCTGTTTAAATGAGAATGTTTTGCAGAATTCCACAGATGCAATACTGACCTAATCCTCCATGGGCAGAACATTCCATAAGGTCTGGTGCATATTCCAACTGTTTGCATTTCTCAAATAGGTGGCACTGAACAGGGACTTTCTTGATTAAATTACTTGGGGAAGTGGTTGCTTTCAAACATACAAACTGGCAAAAGAATTGTTCTCCTATAAACATTTCTTCTACAATCACCCAGATCTCATAGTAGCACTTTGGCCCTCCAGATGTTTTGGGACTACCTTTTCCCACCATCCCACACCTCACCACTAGTCGTGTGGTAGGAGCATTGGGGAGTTGAAAACCAAAACATCTGGATGACCAAAGATCCCTCATTCTGTGAAACAAGAACCAACATATATATTTTAAGACGGATATAGATAAGTTCAAGTTGGTTCAGAGAAGGGCAACAAAGATGATAAAAGGTATGGAGAACACAACATATGAGAAAATATCAAGGGAGCTGGGTATGTTCAGCCTGGTAAAGAGAAGACCAAGAGGTGACATAATTGTACTCTTTCAGTATCTAAAGAGCTGTCACAAAGAGGAGGATGTAGATTTATTCTCTGCTGCAACAGAAGGTAAGACCAGGTTTAACGGTTACTGCAATTATCCAGAAGCCAAAGAGAGAAGGGGGGTTTAAGAAGCTGGCTTACACCAGGTCAAACTCTAGCCAGGCATTGTTTACTTTGACCAGCAGGCAGAGGCCTTCCCACCACCAAGTTACTTGTTCCTTTTTTAAACTGGAGATGCTAAAGGTTGAATTCTGGACCTTTTGCAAGCAAACCACAAGTACAGGCACTGAGCCTTCGTCTTTCCCTGAGGAAATGCAATGAATTACTCTTTCCTCAGCACAGAAATTGGAAACACATTTTTTTGTGTGTGGGTGGGGGGTTGGACTACAGTTTCCAGAACTCCCCCCAGCCAACCTGTCCAGTTCTGGGAGATGTAATGCAAATAAGCAACTTTTCCGAGCTCAGCCATTATCAAATACCAAAGACTGACTGACATACAAGAAGAGTTCTCCCAACCAACATCCATTCCTTGGTCCATTACCTGCTGTAATTAGGTACTGTGCCCTTATCCAAGTCCCGGAGCGTGAAGGGGTCCACTCGGGCACAATACCATTCCAAACGTCCCTTGTGCAAGGTGTCAGTGATATGCAGGATCTCCCGGCACTTCACGCACAGTGCATAAGGGTCTGCAAGATCCAGAAGGTTCAAATTGGTCCGCACATAGAAGGAGTCACCAGAAATCTTCTGGCCAGCTTCTAGGGCTTCCTTTAGAGGCTGGTATCCTAATGAGGAGAGAGGGAAGGAAGAAAAGCACCTGATGGGTAAGAATAGACATCTGCCTTGTCCAGCATCCTATACTTCATGGTAACCAACAGGGAGCAATAAGGAAGAAGACATGACAGCAAGAGCCTTCCCCACCAAGGTCTGAGGGTATGTAGAATATCCAATTTTCTGAAATGCCATGGGTAAAAACAGTAAGCCACCACAAAAAATTTTCACTCCTGTGTGATAGTGAGACTCCTTGTGTTTTTCTTCCTCAGCAGCAGCAACAGCAAAAAAAAAAAAAAGAGGGGGGCAGATTTTCTACAAGAGAAATCCTGGAATTTTCACCAAAAAACTTTCACAATGTGAAACAGCATTGGAAAAAGAAATGCATCAGAATGAGTGTAATCTCACACGTCAGGGAAAAAATATTAAAATGCTCATTGCTGTATGCAATAGTGCCTGCCATCAACATGAAAGTGCAAGAGGAGTACCCTTCAGCCCAAGAAAAGGAAGTAGAAGTAGCAAGCAGAGGCAGGATAAGCTCTTTGCCTTACTCTTTTGCTTGAGACTCAAGGTTCCACAGATAGGACATTACGGTGAAAAAAATTTCTTAAAATGGGCTTCTTCATTAAGGACTCCTTCTGAGGTGCTAACAGTCTAATTATCATGTCCCTTCAAAGCCATGACACATCTGGAAGACACCAGGCTGGGAAAGACTGCCCTAGGGCCTGCTAGTATGGAGGGATAGCTTTACGTGGATCATACTACTCAAAGAGAGCATAAGCAGCCTGGACCAGGAACTCAGCCTGCCCCCTATTTGATAACACTCGTGATCTGACTCTGAACCTTTAGGGAAGTTTGGCTTAAGCTAGCCAGATTTGGGCAGATTTAGGAGACATTGGTTATAATCAGGGATTCCATCATTTCAAGGGTACAATACTCACAGCCACACACATAGCAGACAAAAACAGTATGAAGGCTAACAGGAAATCTTTCCAAGTATCACCAGCAACATATACAGCACCCTAAATATAAATCTCCACAGAATGGCATGTTTTCCACAATCCATTTTGCTCTGAGTAGAATGGAGAAAAATAGTGCTACACAGAGCACTAAAGAGATGTCTCATTAAGTCTTGACTCAGGTTTTTGAGATATTACTCTGCCACAATAGGGACCAGAAACTTCTTGTTGTTTTATAAACAGATTTGAAAGATGTAGATTTTTAAGCCAGATGTTCAGTTCACAGTTGTGCAAAATACACACTGCCTTGACTGTCTAGATGAATTAAAGATAAACAGCTGCACGTAGCATAAGCTTTTAAAGCAACTTACCTCTTGTATCAGGCAGGAAAAGGAGAGCAGATGGGTCATCCCAGTGCAACAGGTTCAAGTATGCTACCTCCTGAGTGCAGTTCTCAAGGGAGAGCACCTCCCCATTTAACTGTGTCCCCCTAAGCTGCCACAGAAATACAAAGAGAAAGGAAATACATGGATCAAGTACCACAAGCTTCATAATAATATTTCTGGGCTGCAAAGCAGTGCTGTTGCTGGTGATGATGATGCTTCTGTTCCTCCACCTCTTCTGCCCCATTATCTAGCTTAACAGTGTATTCACACTGTACAGTTATGCCAGTTCAATAGCACTTTAACTGTTATGGCTCTGCCAAACAGAATTATGGGACATATAGATTGATGGATTACTTACAAGAGTTTGCAACCAAGCATTATTGCTCTCCAGCAGAGAATTTGAAGTCCCTAACCAAAGTTCCAGGACTCTGTAGGATGGGACCATAACAATTAAAGCGGTATCAAGATGCTAGATCTAAATACACTGAAGGCACCAGATCCCATCTGATCTTGGAAACTAAGCAAGGTCAGGCCTGGTTAGTACTTGTATGGAAGGCTATCAAGAAATACCAGGTGCTGTTGGCTATATTTCAGAGGAAAGCAATGATGAACCACCTCTGAGTAATCCTTGCCTAAGAAAAGTCTATGAAATTCATGGAGTGACCATAAGTCAACAGGAACTTGAAGGAACAAACACACAACACACACACACACACAGTGCAATGGTTACGTAGTGTGGATATTCACATGAATAATATAAGAAAGCAAAAGAAGACTAATTGAAATTAACAGGTTTCCTGAGACAGAAGCTCTTTCAAAAACAGGCTATGGCTGAGTTCTTCAATCTTTCTCTGAAGGAGGGTTGGGGCACTTGTCAGCTTCTAAGCCAGAGCTATTAAAACAGGCTCCAGTCCTCTCTTTCACTCTACACATGGCCATCTCCATGTCAACAAAGTGACACATGACACAATACGCAGTCAGGAAGCAAGTATGCTTGCCTGTACAAGCTACACAAATAGCAACCAACAGGACAGTAATATAGAATGCTGTGAAGGTTACAACCCATAGTTTCTTCAAGATGATGGTTGTCAGTTGCTGATACACATTATATTTAAGTATCTGCAATAGTACTGGTCAGCCTTTGAAAGTCAAAATAGAGAAACAACTCCTGAATAGCAAATGTATCTTTTAGGGATAAGAGACTGAACTCAGACTCAGGAAGTCCCTAATTCATATCCAGCCTCTGTCATGAATTCACTACAGAGCCTGAAGGCAAGCCTTTTTATCAATTTCCTCTCTGAAAAATGGAGAGGATATAATACTTGGCCGAAGGGCTGATTCTACCATGAGACAGAGAAAAGATAAAGCTGTATATGCCATGTGACCTGCTCTATATCCCCCTAAGCTACCCGCTGCCCTGAGGCACACTGGAAAATACCGTCCTGACACCAGTACTGAAGTAAGTTTCAGCTACAAGTCTACTCAGTTTTTTATAGATAGAATAGGGGAGCAGCCCTCTTGCCTTTTGCCTTGGACAGTAAAATGTTTTGGCCTAGAGCTGCATTACCTGTATCACAAAGTAATAAGAAAGATCAGAACCTGCAGCATTTTTTAAAAAAATAATTAGTTGAAAGTAATATTTTGGGAATGGCTTCCTATCATTATAAATTGCAAGCAGGTTTTAATATGCATTGCCTCAATTTATAATATTCAATTTTACAACGTTTCTCCATAAATTAATAAATAAATAAATAAAGTATTGCCCACAATACATAAGGGAATAAAGCAACTGCCATTTTGGCACTGCTGGAAGGAAGGAGTTTCCTTTGCCTTCTTAGAAAGGGGAGCATGAGAGCAAGGAAGGAACTCAAAACTTACAGAACTTGCCTCCTCACAATTATGTTAGTCTCAGTTTATATCATGTGTCCAGGAACACAACCCAATGTAAATCAAGATTTGCTTGTATTTCCTGGTCCTGATAAGGACTATAGATAAATGTGTGTTCAGTGCTTTAACATAAGGTAAGCAAACTCTGGGAATCGGACGGCTGAGGGGCCACAGTGAAGTACACTTCAGCACTTTGCGAATTGTTTAAAAAGAGAGTTACTCTATCATAACAGGATATAGAAAGAATTCAAGAAACACAAAAAACAGTCTTGGGGGCAGCAAGGGGCCCATTAGCCACATGATTTCCACTCTTGATTTAATCTTCATCCATACAAATTTCTAAGTGCCCTAATTTAGACTATTTCCTGACCTCAATGAGATTTCCAATGTGTTATGTGTGTTTACAATATCTCTTGTGCACAGAAGGCTTTGTGGGCATGGAATGAAGGGTATTTCACAATACCCAAACACTCAGAGCCAGTAAACGAATGTTCGCATGATGTGAAACACTTGCTCTGAGTAGCTATCTGCACTCCTTGTTTGCCAAAAAGATGTAACCAATACAAATCCAAAAGATTTGTTGGAATATTTATCCAAGACAGATTTTGTATGCAAATAACACCCATCAACAGCCCATATTGTAAAATGCTCTATGTGTAACTCCCTTTACAAACTGTTCAGAAACTTCAGCCATTCAAAAATGCTGTGGCCAGACAGACCATGGCTGTTTTAAGGAACCTCCTTGTTGAAACAGCTTCGCTGACTACCCATCTGTTTCCAGGAACAATTCAAAGTTCTGGATATGACTTATAATACCCTATATGGCTTAGATCCAAGGTATCTAAGGCCCTTTCCGCACGTGAGAAAGGAACCACGCAAAAATGGGACTCACCAGACTTCTTCAGCATCTGGGCGAGTCCATCGGGATGAGGAGCAGTGCGAGCTCGTCGCTCCGCACTGCTCCAGCGTCCAAAATGGCACCTTCCAGTTGGTGGAGGCTCTCCACCAACCGGGGAAGCTTGCCAGCCTAAAGCCCACACCCGGCAGATCTGCAGGCACGCACTAGTGCACGCCTGCAAATCTGCACCGGAGCGCGGTGACGGAGCGACATGGGGTCGCACGCTCCATGCTTTTTAAAAACCTCTTAAAGGAGGTTTTTAAAAAGCACGCTGCACAACCAGTTCCGGTCGCTCCAGAGCAGACTGAGGTGCGGAACTATGAAAAGTAGTCCGCCCCAGTCCACTCCACTGTGCAGAAGACCTCCATCGGAGGTCGCTCTGCACCGTTTTAATAGGCCCATGCAGAAATGGCCTAAATGTGTGTGACATCCCCACATAAGCCTGCCCCCCTTTTATGATCTTCAGGGAAGGGCTTTTTCTCTGTCACTGCAGCTTCATGGGTCGATCTGGTGAGGATACAATAGAAAGCCTTCTCAATTAGCCTCATTTCTGAGAGAAAAGCAGCATGTTGTTGTTTTTGCTGCTTCTGCTGTTATTATTACTACTAATAATATGACCTGCTCCTGGGTTATGGAATTCCCTTCCACAGGATGCTCAGTTGGCTCCCTCTCTGTTCTCTTCTCACCAGCGGGCAACGACTTTTTTATTCAAACAGGCCTTCAACTTTTAATTGGCAGTAGTAGAAGGTTCTTTTAATGAGTGTGTTGTATTTTTATCTTTACTGTGCTTTGAATATGTTTTATGGTTTTAAATGTTTAATTGGACCGTTCATTTAATTTTTTTAAAAAAACTTTTCCATTATATGTTGTTTTTGTACATTTAGTTTTAATTTACATTGTAAGCCACTTCATGTTTTATATTGAGGGAAAGGCATGGTATGTAAATTAGATAAACTGCACATGACAAGTGGCTGAAATTCAGAAGCATTGCTTATAGCTTTTCAAGTGACAATATCACACAATTCCTATCTTGCAGATCACATTTTGTGTGAATTCCACAACAGAACATAACTCTGGGGTTTAAAATAGCCTTCTCCTCTGTATGAAGGTTAAGAACACAGGAATTTGGTCTTATATCAAGCTATATCATTTGTCTTTCTAGTTCATGTTCATACAGTACAGGCTTCTCAGGGTTTCAGTCATGAGTCTTTCACAGTCCTCCCTGCCAGGGATTGAACCTCAGACCTTTTGTACACAAAGTGCCTTACACACCTGTATTATTAACACAGTCTTTTCATTCAATCAAGTTATATTTTTAAGAGTAGATGAAAAGGTTGCTGAGAAGACTTCAGAATCAAAATTCTCCATCTCCACTCTTTTATACTCACAAAATACAAAAACAAAGATGGTCATCTTGGACCACAAAATGAAAAAAAGCTACCAAAATCCACAGTTAGGTAGTAATGTTATTAGGGTCAACCAAAATGCCACATAGATGTGCAACCTTTTGAGTTTACCTGAATTCTTCATGAGGCTAGATGTTAACAAAAATTAGGAGGGGAAGGGGAGGGAAAGAAATATCATAGTTCAAACATTCAGCCAGACCTCATGGCTATATCTTGCCTAATTATTGGATTGTCCTGTTTCTTCACCCATTTTTGTACAACCTAGTCAGACAAAGGGTTCTGAAGAATTTGAAAGTCTGCTCACCTTTATGACATATGAGCTGCTCCTAACAAAGACTCTATCCAACTGTGCATTTTTGCACTATATAAAATACTTACCATGTATCATCCTGCATTCCATATATTTGAACTCCAAGCAGGGTGTGCTCCCAACACCTCTAAGAGGGAACACAGAAACACCACCATTTGAATGATTATTGCAGCTTTCACCATCTGATCAGACTTTCCCTGCTCAAAGGTTAACCACAACTCATTTATCCATACCTCTAAGAGTCGGCATCCCTCTCGAAGTCCTACATTCTCAGCTTCTGAGCCTGGCCTCACCCACTGGACATAAATCCCAGTTCTGTTTCCTCCAATGATGGAGATGTCTCCCGCAAGGCCCCTGCTCTGGGGTGCTGGGATAGCCACAGGGGCTGTGCTTGACAAATGCACTACAACAGATCTGGTAGGGGGAAAGAGAAAAACAGGATTTCAGCTCTGGTATTTCTGTAAGCAGTACCAATAATCTGGCTTGATTAGATGGATCCCAGGAGACCCATAAATCATTGTGGAAATGTTTTGCAGTGGTAGGTGGTGGCTTCCATGCCAGTGGGCAGTGAATCAGCTCTGGGTTTTAGTCTGAGCTTCAAAAGAGCTATCCAAGGCACAGGCTCTAGTTTGGGTTCAGACCTTTGCCAGCGTCCTTAAAATTCTGATAAAAACCCAGAACAGATTCATTTCTTTGCTGGCATGGAGGCCACCAGTTCCCGCTAGGTGGCTTTTTGCTACTAATTCCAGAATCCTCCAAACAGCAGGGACAATGGTCATATTTAAATTGTAATCCTTCTTGAGTCCCAATTCTGAGTGAAGGATGAGACATGTAAATGAACAAATATATTCAACACCACCATCATCGTCATAACCATCATCATCAGGAGGTTCTGGAAATAATAATCCAAAAAAGGAACTTTACCAAGCTCAGGTGGAAGACAGCAGTATTGCTGTTCCTATCCCAGGAACTAGCCCAAGCCCACATGGTCCAGGATAGCATGGTAGTTAGAGTGCTGGATTGGGGCTGGAAAGACCCAGGTCCAAATCTCTACTTGGGCAAGACTACTGGCTCACCTTTGGCCAGTTAACTATGTCTCAGCCAAACTTACAATACAGAGTCATTGTGAGGATTTAAAAGTTCAGGAAAGCTCCAACCTCCTTGGAAGAAAGGAAGGATATATATTTATTAAATAGATAAGGCTGAGTCATCTGTGGCTACAGCAGATGCTGGAATCTGGAAGACAGTGGTAAAGACAGGAGGTGAGTTTCAACCACCAGCTTTGTTCCTTTATTCCCAAAGTCTAACCTTTCCAAGATATTTGAGTCCTAAGGAAAAGTTGCACACAAAGATCTCATTTGATGACCACTTGGTTTCACCAGAATGCCAAGCCCACAGCTTCCCTTGCTACTACCAACAGGCCCCCAAGGCAAAAACTTCCGTTTCCAGCCTTTTAAAGACCCTTCTTTGAGATTGGAAGGGTCAGGTGTTGGACCTCGAATCTTCAGCAGAATAACAAACAGGCTTCTATACCAGCCTTTCCCATCTGGGTAACTTCAATTGTGTTGGATGGCCTTGCTGTCCGTGGATGAAGGGACTACAATTAACAAATCAGGAGGGCACTTTGATGGAGACACTTGCATCATGACACTGAGCTATGAATGACAATCCCCTTCCAAAGGCAGGGCTGATATCCTGCTCTTATGATTACTTGCAGCTGTTTACTTCAATTTCAATTGTTGTTTGCACTTCCATTTTATGTAAATAGCCCTAGGCACTTTTTATTGCAGGGGTCTGTGAAAATGGAAATAAATGAGTCATGCCTCACGTAAGGACTGGAAATGAAAGAATATTGCAACTATTTTCGTCCATTACCCAAAATGAGGGGGAAAGAAAGCAGTATCTCAAAATGTCTGAAAGAGTCCTTTCAATGCAGTGTCACTTTGCTCAGTGCACTCCAGATGTATCTACATTACTCAGTCACAGCAGCTTCATACTGCTTTAACTGTAATCATTGCTCTTTCCTACAAAATCCTGGGTGGCTCTTCTCTTGGTCTCACCAGGTACAACTGGTGGGAAAATGGGAGAGTACCTTCTTGGTGGTTCATCCCAAGCTCTGAAACTCCTTTTCTAGAGAGAGTAGATTGGCCCCCTTCATAGTGTCTGTCTATTGGAAGGCAAAGACTTTTTTGTTTCAACAGGCCTTTGCTTATGAAGAAAGAGCTTTTAATAACGCCTGTGTTTGTTGCTTTTTCAATGGATACCCTTATAAATGCCTCTTGACTCTATTGATTGCTTAACTATATTTTAATTTTTGTATATTTTAGTGATGTGAACTTTTATCTGTACACATTTCCATTTTGATAAGCTGTTTGGAGTTTGAGGGCTGAGAAAACGGCAAGATATTAATAAGATATAACAATAACAAAACATGCAGTTTGGTGAAGTACTTAGCATTCTCTGCTTAAGAACTCTAGTTCACTCACCTGAACCACACTGCACTTTGGTAGCTCTCTAGCAGAGAATTTTAAGTACCTCACATAAGTAACCTATACATCCTAAGATTCCACAGGAAGGAACCATAGTAGTTACAGTGGTATCAATCTGCTATAACTGTGTAGCAAAGATGAACTCTTTGTGTCAGAAACAAAAACCTGGAGTTCTCCCACTCAAAACATCTTGTCTGGGATACTAGCCCAGTCAAGGTTAATATATTCATCACCACTGGCTGCTCTTTACACTCTTGCTCCAACTTTTGTGACTTGTAGCCACTGCTGAGTGGCAGAACACAGGCTTTGCATCCAGAAGATCCTTGATCTGATCTCTGCTATCTCTGCTTAAAAAAGCAGCAAGTCAATATAATTTGAGAGTGCCAGTATTGGTCAGTGGAGATCAGGCAGTAGAGACCAGGCAACTTCAATGGTTTCAAGGACCAGTTTCCCTCCCTGGGAACCTGAAGAGATACACATACCAACTACTTCTATTTCTGGGACACTCTGTTGAAATTTGGTAGCATAACGGTGAGTAAGGAAAAAAACATACATGGTTTAAAACATGGTACACAGGGCCTTGTTTCAAAGACCTTGTTTTAAAAGAGAACTGTCTTTCCAGTCAGACATAATTGTCTATTAAAATGTACACCCATTGTCTTGTTTTAAAGCAGGGTAGGCAACTGAAAAGCAGAGGGGAGCCATCCCCCCACACTACACCTGCCTAGCAGGCAACACCAATACATTTTAGCACACCAGAAGTGATGTAACTTTACTTCTGACCACCATTTTGACCAGGTTTGTTTTTTTCTTTTTTGAGTGCTGGGGGGCTAGACATCACTAGGGCACTGAGAAAGCAAACCACCACATTTGTAGTTGGTTTTGGGATTGTTTTCTGATGAAAATCACTCAAAACCAGCTTGGAAAAAAAATGGAGGCTTGGGGGGACTTCTGGAGGGCTTCAAGGGGCCCCAGGATATATATGTCACGCCAGACTAATCTTATCTCTTTTTATGATAGGGTTACAAGCTTGATAGATGAAGGGAATGCTGTAGACGTGGCATATCTTGACTTCAGTAAAGCCTTTGACAAAGTTCCCCACATGACATTCTTGCAAAAAAGCTAGGAAAATGCGGGCTGGACAGGGCTGCTGTCAGGCGGATTGGTAATTGGTTGACCAACCAAACCCAAAAAGTGCTCACCAATGGCTTGCTTTTTATCCTGGAGAGAAGTGACTAGTGGGGTGCCACAGGGTTCTGTCCTGGGCCCAGTGCTATTCAACATCTTCATCAATGACTTGGATGAAGGAATGCAGGGCATGCTGATCAAACTTGCAGATGACACCAAATTGGGAGGGGTTGCTAATACACCAGAGGATAGGATCAAATTTCAGAATGACCTTGACAGATGGCAGAGCTGGGTTAAAGCTAACAAAATGAATTTCAGCGGAGAGAAATGTGAAGTCCTACATTTAGGCAGAAAAAATAGAATGCATAAATATAGGATGGGGTACGCGTGGCTGGATGCAGTACATGTGAAAGGGATCTAGGAGTCTTGGTAGATCACAAGCTGAACATGAGTCAGCAGTGTGATGCAGCAGCAAAGAAAGCCAATGCTTCAATAGGAGTATGGTGTCTAGATCGAGGGAGGCAATGGTACCACTCTATTCTGCATTGGTCAGGTCTCTTGGAATACTGTGTCCAGTTCTGGGCACCTCAATTCAAGAAGGATATCGACAAGCTGGAATGTGTCCAGAGGAGGGCGACCAAAATGGTGAAGGGTCTGGAAGTCATGCCTTGTGAGGAACAGCTTAGGGAGCTGGGCATGTTTAGTCTGCAGAAGAGAAGGTTAAGAGGGGACATGATAGCCATGTTTAAATATTTTAAGGGATGTCATAGGCTTGTTTTCTGCTGCTCCAGAGACTAGGACAAGGAGCAATGGATTCAAGCTGCAGACAAGGAGATTCCACTTGAATCTCAGGAAGAACTTCCTGATCGTCAGAGCTGTCCAGCAATGGAATATGCTACCTCAGAGTGTGGTAGAGTCTCCTTCTTTGGAGGTTTTCAAGCAGAGGCTGGATAGCCATCTGTTGAGAGTGCTTTGATGGATGTTCCTGCATAGCAGGGGGTTAGACTCGATGGCCCCTGGGGTCTCTTCAACTCTATGATTCTATGTGGCCCACAATCTACATTTTGCAAACTCTTGTTTTAAGGGAAAGCGTTGGGTCTTTCACCGCTTCTGCACTGTCAAATCCAGTGCAAACTGTGGCCATGAAGGGGCTACAAAAACTCAGTGGACATTACTGGGTGGAACTGGCCAAAGGTCTGATTCAGTATCAAGCAGTTTTGCATTTTCAGTACCAAGGGAACAGTGTCAACAGCAGCAGCAACAGTGTTAGTCCCAGCAGCAAGAGAAAGAGTTCTGAAAATGGATGACATGGAACAGTGGTCATAGGCCACACAAGTTCACCCAAATGCCTGCCCCAGAGCTTGGAAAAGTTGCTTTTCATCTGCATCTCCCACAATCTCCCAATCACCATGGCAGAAGATGACATCCCTTGCAACAATACCAGAGCCAAAATCTCTCTCATTTGCCACTAGCTATGTTTGCCGGACTAACTCTTCCAGTCTGAGTACTCCATCTTCTAAGACACATGGATTATACAGCAGCTCCTAGAAACCATTGGGAGATGGAGAACAAAAGGCAAACAGACCTCCTGGCAAACTCCCACTGGTCAGAAATGGTGGATAAGCAGATTTCCGACTTTGCCCTTGCTTGTGCGCTGCCTGATGATGAAGGGGATCTGACAGTGGAGACTGTAGTGGTGATGCTTCCTGGGAAGAGAGAATGGTGGAAAGCAAGTTGCCATGCACAGCATTCGGGGGTTTACCATTACGAAGTTTTTTAAAGAGAACTGAGCAGATTTAGACCACCATAACAAAGTAGATGGGGCAGGAAATTCCCAAACTGAGGAATCTTTCCATGAGCAGCTCCCATATAGCTGGGGTAACATTCAATAGTCCACCCATGTGACTGATGGCCATTCACGTAAACTAGTCAGTCATCTTCAGTGAGAGGTGTCGGATTGCAACCCCCATCATGTTTAGCCTCTATCTGTGCTGGTGGGTGTATGAACCCAATATACTTGAGAGGGTACCAGGCTGGGGACACAGGTGTAGGTCTCTCCCACAGAATGAGACCATGTGCCCTCTAACTTGGGAAGGCTGTTAATTGTATGATAAGACAATTATCTCCTACCTCCTTAGTTAGGCCATTTAATTGTTAGGTCAGCCATGCAGGGTCTGGTCAAAAGAAAGTAGCTTCCCTGCTGCAGGGCAGAGCTTGGCAATGTCATTTGTTTGGATTACAGTTCCCCGAATTCATGCTGGCTGGGGATCTTGGACTACAGTATGAAAAGGTAACTTTGAGCAAAAGTAGTTTTAAATGCCCCCCGCTCCATTTATAAGTTCCTGCAAATGGATTACTCAACACAGTCTCTTCTGCATTCCAATGATACCTGCACTGGATTCCAAGAAATACCCAACAAAGAAGGCAGCAGGCAAAATGTGAACTGGATTATACTACATGTTGAATGGACCCTAGAAAACTCTCTCCCATCTTTAGCATCTGAATGCAGAAGCCAGACAGTCATTTGCACATAAGCCAATCCTCTAGGGTAAATGTGTTGGTAGAGAAAAATGCCACAAATCTAGCCAGGCCCAAGATATACAGTGAGACATGCTCTAGAGATTTACAACCTGTCAAGAGGAACCGATAACGGCCTGAAGCTGAAGCATTTATCAATTGTAGTTCCTTCTCCTCTGAAACTGAATCGAATTGTCAAATAAAAAAGCCACTATAAATTAAACACACCAGACCAGAATCGCCCAAGAACTGAGGCATCCATGCATGCATGCATGAGGGTTGGTGAGCCCCTGGAGGTGCTCCCAGAGCTGGTAGAAGAAGTGTGGGGCAAGGGCACCCCCTTGTGGGAACACAGTCATGCAATTTATTTGGTGGTGGGAAGTCTCTCTCTCCCGCTCCCCCAATCCTCTCAATGCTGCTTTCAAGGAGAAATTCAATAAAATCAGCAATACCTGTTAAGTCTTCCATGCTGCCAAAGGACCCATAAGACTGACTGAAAGCACAAAGGATACACAGAAAGAGTGACATTAATTCAAAATCTTACAAGTATTAAAGCTGTTTCCCCCTAAATCCGTCTCCCTCTTACACTGTTCTCCAAAGATAATGACAAGCACTATTAAGATCACCACCATGCTGGTATGTTTCACATTTCTACATTTTTCACCTTAACTCAGCCTCTTTCTCCTACCTGAGGGCAGAGGAGGTATAGCTTCATCCCTCTGTCCAACTCACTGTGCTCCACCCCATTTGTAGGCCCTCAAATTTCCCATCACCACCAGCATATTCTGACACTGCCTTTGCACAATCACAGCTTGAAAAACTTCCTTTTTTGGATGACAAGTTTTAGAACTCCCAGCTAGCACACCTGGGGGATTCTGGGAATTATAGTTCACAAAAGAGATTTCTTGAGCTTTGCCGCATACCGTGAACACAGAAGAGACAGAGCCATAACTGAGCAACTAGGCTAGAATTAAAGCTGTTAGTCCTCTCTCTTTCCCAGCTCTGAGCAGGGTCCCTTTGTTCCGCTGCCCATCTTGATTCCTGAATGTTAAGTGCAATGAAAACTTGATGAGATTTTAATTGCTCACTTGAATAACTTTCTGTCTTAGAATGGAAAGTGGGCTAGGGAAGCAGCAATCAAACTGGTCTCCAGGTCCCACAGCCACCCAGGCTGTTGCATTATTCTACTCCAGCTTATCCCAGTGCTAGATAAGAATGGCGCTGAGACAGGAAGTGTGGAATTCAACCTTGTTAAATATATTATAATTGAAAAAGTGGTGCACATATCTACAATCTTCATCTTCTTTGGGAATTTTCATATATTGCCTTCCTCAAACCAAGAATGGGGAACAACATTTAGCTGGACATGGGATTTCTTTGCCACTTCACTCACACATACAGACACGAAATCACACCAGCCCTTCCTTGGATGTATGAAGGAGCCATGGTCCACATGGGAAGAAAGGAAAGGGTAGTTAATCAGCTCTAGAATTAACATGGGGACAGAGAGAGGACTGGGCTGTGAACTTCAGAGTAGCTAAGGAAGGCAGTGGAGTCCACCAGACTACTGTACTAGAATTCAGCATCTTGGCTAGTTTCTTTAAAGTTCAGGCAAAACAGACTCACTATCCCACTGACATGGAACCCACCAGCTGCCATTGATCTCAGCTAATGTTTGCCCTCTGAAGTCCAAGGTTGAGACTCAGCTAGTGCTTGCAAATGCCAGCACAATCAATTGCTTTATTTATACCCCATCTTCTTCTTGAAAGTGAGCATCCTGCTTTCCGTGCTGCTCTTTCTCTCCCAATGGAGAGGGAAAGCAGTACACAGGGAAATCTGTACCACTTTTATCGCCAGTCGCTGATTAGAGACAACAGCTTCTCTATCATCCTCAGAGCTAAGAGGTGGTAGAGTTTGGAAGCACCTCCTCAAGCCAGATTCTAACTGTCTATTGGCCACATTAAGGCCACAGGCCAGGCATACCCACCATGCATGTTAAATCTTTTCTCAAATCCCCCTGGTTTCCTGGTGATGTAGCTCACATGCAGCTTCACCCCCTTACTGCTGACTGCTTCAGCAATTCCCATGAAAGGTCCCATGGGGAAGACTGACCTGAACTGAAGAGTGCAAATAGCATACACATGAGTAGCTCTATGTGGACTCTTCTTGGATAAGGGAGGTGAGAAGGCCTAGGTTTGAAAAATCTGAGACCAGACTTTGAGTTGAGATGGTACGTCTATAACTAAGCAACCTAGACAAAGCCTGGAAAAATTACTTTTTTAGACTGCAAGTGGCCGTGCTGGCCGGGGGATTTTGGAAGTTACAGCCAAAATAACTTTTCAAAGCTCAGCTCCAGAGAGTCTTGAGCATAATGTCAAATGCTAAAAGAAATGCAAAAAGGAAACAGGAACAGAACAGGCTGCTGCAAAATGTCTTAAATCTGTACGATTGGTGAAGCTGCTGCTTTCATAGCTACAGAGCAAAAATAATGAAAGTAAAAGGGGGAGGTAACATGCTTCAAAAAAAGCAGTCTGTTTTTCTAAAAAAAAACAACAAATTCATATACCCAAATATTTTTAATTAAATGGAAGTGATCAACTTCCTTAAATCACATTTAATGTTAAAATAAATTTATCACAGTTATGCTTATTAGATAATTATATAAATATTGATTACATTAATTATTATATTTAAGGGTAAAATCACCTCTTTGCATAGACACAACTGACTTTTTGAGTTTGCTTCCCCTGAGATTCCTTCCAAGTGGCCTTCTTCAGGATTCCATACAGTTATCCATTCCAGACACCAATGAGTGCCATAACTGTTCAGCTTCTCCATCTACCAGGCTATTTCTTCAGTTCATTATAATAATGTTCTTCAGTGATGTGCCCCACAAGCCAGCTTTCTTACCTCATTTTAGACTTGAAGGTCTCCAAAACCATTCTTTTACCCAATGGCAGCTGGTGTCTCCCATGTCAGTGCAACACTGAACTCACTCCTGGTTTTGACCTTAAGTTGAAAGGAGGTGTCCAAGGTGCTAAACCTGTTTAGGGGAAAGGGTTCAGCACCTTGGGCAGCTCCTTTAAAGTTCATACTTAAACACAGAGTAGATTCACTGTCCCACTGATACAAGATCTGACAGTCATTGGTACTTCTACCCACAGCCACGATTTGCTCCTCACTTCTAGCCAAACAGATGCCTTCTTGTTCTGCAGCAATTCAGTTCAATGGCCTTCTCTCTTCCCCTGAAGTCAAAGCTTACACCCTTTATCTCAGGAATCTGCAGTAACTGTTGAAATCTCCAAATAGTTTCTACTAAAAATCCTAACTTTCCTTTCCCCCTTCCTACCATTTGCTACCATATCCTCAATTTGAGTGCCTTCCATCCAACAGCATGTGTTACGGTCATAGGGCCCTGAGTCTAACACATCCAAGCTTAGTCCTCCCCTCCCTCCCCAACACACATACACACTTTAAGGTCTATATGCAGCTCACAGAATGTCTAGAACACCAAGAGGACAAGTGGTTTAAGATTCAGAGGCCCAAGAAGAAGAAATCCCAACACACAGTTCAGGGGGCTGGAGATTCCGAGCATCACCTCTTGATGGGAGCTAGTCCATCTTCACGCTGCCGCCGAAGGATGGAACCAGCACAGGGTGGGAAAGGGAAGATGGAAAGACGGTTTATTTCCTTCTCTCTGTCTGGACTCACTTCCTGAAGAGAAATGGGGAGGGAAATCCTTGAGTCAAGACAGATTCTGCTCAAATTTCTGAATCTTAGTCTTTATCAACTAGACTGTCAATTGATTAAAAAATCAAGGGTGGGCACCTACCAGTGGCTAGTGGGCAACACTGAATCCACAGACGACCTTGGGATGTGGCACATGGCACTCTCATTTTTTAAGTATTTAATTAGGGGGGCAAAAGTTCTTGTGAGAGGAATTCTTGCCATGTTTTGGCTCCTTCAGGAGCAGTTTAGGCCTAGAAGAGGCCTTTTTCAAAACAGGAAGTCAACTAGAAGTAACTGCCAGTTCACTTCATGATTAAAACTGTTCCAGAGACAGGGGGTATAGGGAAGTATTTTTTTAAAAAAAAAGTGCTGAGGGGCCCTTGGGTCCTCAAAAATGGCATGAGTCTCACAGGTTGCACCTTCCCCATTCACGGATTAATCAAAGAGCTTTAACTAGTCAACCTATTATGCATATATGTGCAAACATTTGTGTATAAATAAAATCATAGCTATGAAGAAAAAAGCATAGGACTGTGTTTGTTGTTTCACATTTAACTCAGGAAGAAGCAGGCTCTGGGGGTCCAGGCAGCATTTTTTCTAAATCTAGTATTATTCAGAGGCTATAAAAGCCCAACAAATGAAACTATACATACAGGCTCAAATACTACCTTAGAAAATCTAGCTAACTGCTTTGCTGAGGTTGTATCACAAACAGCCAGCAGCTTACAGAGGCTGGGTACAAGTCCTACTTCAACTCCTTTAAGTGCCTTGCAACAAAGGGATAACAAGACCTGTATACCTCCCCCAAATCTGTTGAATTCCAAGTTCCATCATCCCCATACCATTCAGTTGACAATGCTGGGAGGGCACAAGATTATGGAAAGCTGCTATGAATGCCCTGTACATTCTGGATTGCAAGACCTTTTCATATTATACTGTGACAACAGTATGATCCACTTTAACTGTCATGAATGCTTCCTATGAAATCCTGGGTTGTGTAGATGAATAAGGTCCTAGAACTCTCTGGCTGAGAATTCTAAATGCCCTTCTATAAACTACAAATCCTGGGATTCCACAGGATGGAACCATGGCAGTTAAAGTGAAATAATAATGCTATCACTGCTCAGTGTGAAAAGGCCCACAGTCATGCAACCCAACTAACCCTACCTTTAAGGCCAAGATCCTACATTATGCAACCTTGGAGAAAAAAGTGGTACACTGAATGCACGGATGAACAGTTACACAACATCCAAGGATCTGCAAATGCACAGCTAGAATTCTGTTTATTAGTCCCAACCAGTATAGATTCATTTGTTCATTTGTTCCAGTCAACATGTAGGTAAATCTAATTGATTCAATGGTTCTACTCTAATTGGAACTAACTATAGGATTTAGGCCTGTGTGAAATGGTTATACTTGTGGATCTTCACTTATGTAATCCTGAACTGAATACAGCCATAAAAGCAAAACCACATTTACCTAACTCTAACCATAAATCTCACAAGCTACTGAGAAGAGAGTCAGCATGAGATGCATGAAGTATTCCAGACAACTTCTTACTCAGACACATTTTAACATTTGTCTCCCTGCCTCCCCACCTCTTTCTTCCTATTTTTGTTTATGTGATACTTTCTTAATTAGCTTTTTAAGGCACATGAACCCAAATCCATAAAAAAATTGGTAGTAACCAGCTTAAGCTCCTGGAATAGGACAGGACTTAAATAAGCAATAAACATCATATAGACAGTAAACACTAGGGTGAAATTGTTATCTTTTTCACGATCTCAGCTTTTGTTGTAAAGCAGAGAAACACTATATAGCCTTTATGTTTTGGACAAGAACTGGATAACTGTGAAGAACATTCAAGCTAAGGTAGACTGTAGCGTGATAGGATTGTTTGCATCATTTCATCAATCTCAAACTTTCTGTTGGTAACCCCATACTCAAGCATCTTTTCCTTCTTTATTTCCTCCTCCCTAAGTTTTTTATGGCCATTACGTTTCATTTCCTTCAGAAAAAGCTGCAGGTACAATAGTATGCACATACTGTTCACATACAAAATTTGAATTCTATCCCAGTTTGTTGGGTCAACAATCAATGGTCTCTTGGTCTGTCTCAAGAGTGGACAACTGCAACAGGGGCATGGATAATTAATATACATACACACCGCAGCCACCCCACTGCACAAAACTGAAACAGGAAGTAATGCACATCACTTCCTGTTTGGTTTTCAGCCAATTTTCAGCCTTTTTATTTTGTTTTGGGAGGATTAATGGTTGAATATTGGGAGCAAAATTACCATGTTTTGCAGAGGATTTAATACCTGAATTTTAGGTGGTCTGGTGGTTTAGGGAATGCCTTGTTGACCTCCAACTGTTGTATAATAGGAGTTGGATTTGTACGCAGCCAATGAACCTCACGTTCCCTATCTCTGGTCTACCCGGATTCTGTGACCTGCAAACCCAGAAAATAACTTTACCAATCTGTGTCCTGCTCATCTGTCAACAGCTTACTACAGCTTCAGGTAGATGTCTTTTCCATATTCTCCAAATATCCCAGTTTGTCAGGGGCATTCCCAATTAATCTTCCACTTTTTGAACAGCTCTTAAAATACTCCAGTTTCTCTCTCCTCTTCTCACTTTCCCCCTTCATCTTCAGATTACTTCAGCTAGTGCAGATTGGATTCAAACTGCACAAGTAATTTGCACTCAATTAATTCAGCAGGGGGGAGAGGAGGGGACAGAAACTTGTCCTTCCTTATAGATTCAGGGAAAAACAAACAGCTGCAGCTTCTCCTAGTTTGTGTTTTTTCCCTAGTTAATCATTTTTGCCATCTTCGCCACACTCTGATGTCGTTTGGCCACATGTATTGCAGTTTTCATCTATGAAATGTTGGGAGATCATTCTTTTCTATCACTTGCTACATGATCCTTCTTAATAGAATATATAGGTGACTGATCCTGGGTTTTTCCACACATAAGGCATATGTTCTACCACACTCCAATTTATGCAATCGCCCTCTTACCTCCTCCTGACTTATACAATCCCTAGGAAATGCAATGTCCAGGATGCCTGGTGTATCTCCCATCCCATCCTCTAGACCTGAAGGCTTCTCTATCATGCTCCAAGTGCTACTGAGGATGGAACAGAGAGAATAGGAGGAAGAACACATCTAAGAGGAAAAACAAAAGCAAACAATTTGTTTCAGGACAAATATGAATTCCTTAAAAAAATAAAAGATGTACCGAAGCTTAAAACATGCCTGAAAGTCCCACTCCAAACTGAAAGTGCTGTCCAAACCCACATATTGCAATAATTTTAAGCAGAAAGAAAAGAGAGGCCATGAGAAAAAGCCAAAGCCAGAATGAGATCGCCACCCAAGCCAGTAGATCAAGGATGTCATGAAAGGCAGCAACTCCTTCATTAGGTTAACATATTATTTTTTTACTGTCAGGAAAAGAGAAAGACTTTTCAAGATTTTTCTACCATATGCTAGAATAACCTAGCTTAATTTAAGTATTATGAAATTAGACTTCAGGAGTAAGGGGGAGGACTTGTTGCTCTACATCAGGCAACAACATCTCTTGGCTGGTCCTGGAGAAAACTATTCCCCCTGCAACTTTAAGAGTTACCACACTGACATAGAGGAGACTCTAAGGACAAATGTGCCTCAAGCTTTTACAACTCTTCTCTTTACAACTCTGCATACCTCCCTGGAGATAAGTTCCACAGGACATAGTGAGTCTTACTCCTGAGGAAATGTGCATGTTTGTATACAGTCAGCCCTCCACATTTGTGGGTTTCACTTTTGAGGACTTGATTATTCACAGATTATTTGCTGTCACATCTGCTGCCCCCCTATGCCATTTCTAATAGAGACTGCAAGCCTCGTGAGACTGAGAAACTGCAAACGAGTGTGCAAGTCTCTATTAAAAATGGGGTGGGGCAGTAGTAGAGGTAGCAGTAAGCCCCACCAGCCACCCACTTCTGCCTTGTGCAGGAATCCTGGTGCCTCAAAGGAATCCGTGGTGGGCTGAATACGGTGATCATCCTTTTTTTGTGTGTTAAATATGGTTTCGGAGGGCCTAGAGTTATTCACAGTTTTTTCACTTTCATGGGGATCCTGTGCCCCTAACCCTAGCAAGTCTGGAGAGATGACTGTATTTGGGACTCTGTTTTGAAAATGCTTCATGAACTGGGAGGCAGTAGGAAAAGAAGAAGAACACATTACTTGTGAATAGATTCAATCAAGGAAATCACAGCCCTGAACTTGGAGAACTCAAGGAGGGCTATTGACAACAGGGTGTCTTGGACATCTTTTGTTCTTCAGGTTGCCGTAAGTTGAAGCTAACTTAACAGCAACTAACAACAACTACAGTTCTGTTTTCTGCTCCATGTAAAGAGACAAGAAATAAGACCAGTTTTAACATGTCTTCTCTGACACAGTTTCTTGCATCCATCTTTGTAATTCTTTCTTGTTTCTCACAACTACAAATAAAATTACAGAATTACAGAAAGAAAACAATCAGCAGTGGCTACTGCTCTTAACTTCTGTCCAGAGATTGGAAAATTTACTGTTCTGGACTGCAGTTCCAGAATCCCAGGTCAATATGGCCAGTAGTCAAGTTGGCAAACAGATTACGGAAGTTGTAGCTCGAAAAAAAGTTGTATTTCCAAACTCTGCTTCTGTCACTGATCCCATTTAGACACAGGCAGTGAAGGAACAGCAAAGACACAGAAAATCTGAGCCAGAAGGGCTTTCAGAAGCTGGCAGTGGACCCTCTCCTGTAGTGTTCCTTCAGATGCCTAACCATGCCAACACTCCAGTCCACAGAGTAAGAGCCCCTGCAACATTTTGCTGCTTTAGTTAATACAGTGCATGGTACTTACAAGCCAGAGTCAGTCACTTCCCAGAGCTACAGTAAGAACCTCCTAGGGCAGGAGTGGGGAAAATGTGGTCATGTGGATGAAATCTTTCCAAGACTATTTTTATGGCTATTGACCCCTCCAGACTTTCTGGACTGCTCTGTTCTTAATTTGCTTTCTCCAGGAACAGCAGATCACAGTTTAAATAGGCTAGGGCTTACTGTTTAACATCAAAAATAGTTATGCTTTTTTCCCATAAATTAACTCCTACTTCTGTGTTTGGTTTGTTTAGAGTCCCAGGGCAGAAAACTGGCCTCAAATCAACCATAATTGCTTACCTGTATCCTAGGAGATGTCAAGATAGTGGTTTTAAAAGAATGTTGATGTGCATCCAATGTGATCTGTTATTATCAATCTAACATGCCAGTAGCCCAGCCATTACTGATCCCAATCTACCTGTACCTCATACAAGGAGAACAAGACCAGCCTGGGTCATACTTACTGAAGTGGAGAAAGACAATCAATACTTTTTTAAAAAAAAAAAAAAGCTTCCAAAAAGTAAAACCTAATATGCCTGAAATCATTACCCATGGTGTACACATTCATCTTAATATTGTTTCTAACCTTTCAAGTGCTCTTTTTCTGGAAAGTGCTTATTCCAAATCTCCATATTCTGTTTGGTCAGATGTGAGGACAAAAATGCACACGAACATGAACACTGGTTTTGTTGAAGACATAGAGCTCTCTTTAACTACTGTATGTCTCCAATGCAATTTTAGGGTACATCAACAACACAGTGCTCATATTAAGGGAAATAGTAGCACCGCTCTACTCAGCTTTGGTCAGACCTCTCCTGGAATACTGTCTCTGCCTGTAATAACCACAATTTAAGAAGGATATTGACAAACTGGAATGTATCCAGAGAAGAACCACCAAGATGGTAAAGGCCTGGAGGAGAGGAGACGTGACACCTATCTTTAAATATCTGATGGGACAGCATGTGGAAGATGGAGCAAGCCTGTTTTCTGCTGCTCCAAGGGACTAAAGCACAAATAAATTAACTCAAATTACAAGTAAATAGATTCCAGCTAAACAATGGAAAGAACTTCCCAATGGTAAGAGCTGTTTAACCTCCAAGCTTATGGGAGTTCTTCTTTCTATATATGGCCTCCTCAGAATTGAAATCTATTGGAGGGGCCCTCCTTTGTATCCCACAAGTAGGGGAAATACATTGTGGGAAGACATGAGAGAGGGACTTCTCTGCAGTGGCATCCCAGTTGTGGAATTCCCTCCTCCTGGTAGTCTGACTGGTGCCAGCACTAGAATCATTTTGCTGCTAAACTTTTTATTAACCTAGCTATTTATCAAAGCCTTCAGAGATCACTAATTTTATCTGGGCTGCATATATCCTATGGGTACGTTATTTCAAATTGCTTTAACAGGCTTAAGTTGTCTGATTTCTTAATCAATAATCTATTTAATAAGTTCTTGATCGTCTTTAAATTACCGTATTTGCCTATGTATAAGACACACTTTTTTTCCTAAAAAAATACACTCTGAAAATAGGGTGCATCCTATATGCTGTTGTGCCTTATACACTGGCAAATACAGTAATGATAAATACATAGGGAAGGGAGAGGGAATGAAAGGAGTTGTCCCTACCCAGGCAAGACAGGAAAGAAGGGGCGGGGGAAGCCTGGTGCAGCTCTCTTTTCATTCCCCTTCCTCTCTTGTGCATTTTGACTCTGCTGAGAGTTCTCCCTGCCTAAGCAAAACAGGAAGGGAGGCGATGGAGGAAGACTGGTGTGGCACTCTTTCCGTTCCCCTCCTTTCCTGCATTTTGGCTGGCCAGTGTACTAAAAAAGAATTTCCTGAAAAACACCCCTTGAAAAGTGTGACACATCTTATATGCCGGTGCATCTAAAACACTGGCAAATACGGTATTGATATTATTTATTGTTTTAAATTGATTTTATTCTAAGCCACCCTGAGGTCTTCAGATACAGAGGGGGATATAAACATTTTAATTAATAAATAAAAATAACATAAATGAGCCAGATAGACTGTCTTGGAAAATGTGGGCTCTCCTTCTTTGGAGGTTTTAACAGAAGTTGAATGGCCATCTCCCAGGAGAGCTTTAACTGTGTGCATCTGTATGGAAGGGGCTTGGACTAGATAATCTTTACAGTCCCTTCCAGCTCTAAGGATTCCAGACTGAATAACCAGAATCTCCTTCCTAGTAGTGTGCAGAAAGTGCCTACTGCCCTTGTTCATTATGACACAAACTTAAGACAATAGAGTCTCAAAGCTATGAAGATATATGGTGTACGTCACTGTATTGAACCTGCTCAGGTTTGGGTCGGATCAGTGGCTCATTGGGTGAAACTTAACACATGACACTTTGAATTCTGAGAAAGAAATGTAGGAAGTAAAACATGTGCAAACTTATTGTTAATTACCTTTCTGAATTTCCAGCTCAGAGCACCCATGGAAGTTGCCACTAGAAAGGCTGTTTGTCACAGAGAATGGAAAAGTTAATTTTTTGGATTACAACTTCCAAAATACTCCAGGCTACTGCCTGATAGATTGTGGGAGGTGTAGTCCAGAAATGTAACATTTCCAAGCTCTGATTTACCTAGGACTGAGGGGCCAGTAGAACTATGGTCTACAGACTATTATCTTGCTACCCTCAGTGGGCCCTCATTGGGGCTTCATCTCCCTCCAAGACCCTCACTCACACAGCTTCCAGCCTGTCACTTCCTATAGTTGTTTTAAAAAACCCTTCTCTGATCTGAAAGACTCCAGGGAGAAAAATTATGTCTAAATGGCAAATTATGCTACACAGAAACCTCTGGGGGAGAACAACTTACCATTCAGGGGAAACAGTTTTGGAGGAGGGCCAAACAAATTGGGTGGATGGTGGTATCTGGAGGTCACAGAGTATAGCCCATCAAGGTCTAGAGGAGCACAGAAATAGTCCCTAGAAACCCAGAACTGTCTCTTCAACACACAGGGTATTCTCTTCTCCCTTCCTAAAATTCTAACTTTTTTCAGGCATTTCTAGGCTGCCTTCTATCCCTCTCCTTTCCCACAAAGATATCAACCTTTTCTCTACTTCGCAATGGAGGCTTCCTCTTTTAAACACACCTTCTTTGCCAGGCTTCGAGTGCAATGGCAATGCTTTAGCTGTGCCTCTAGAGTGCCAATCTTGCCTTCCGCCTGTGTAACTTTGCCCAGCAATTCATCCCTCTCCTCCTCCAAGGCTCGGACACGCTTGCGGTACTGGTCCTTCTCAATGAGGCTCTGGGAATATTGCAATTGAATGCCATCACGGTTCTGGATTGCCTGAAAGAAAGAGAGACAGAGATATCTTGGGCAGGTAGGATTACAGGCAGTACAAGGCACATGCTGTAGCCACTTCCTTCAAAAGCTAACCTCTGAATAAATGATACAAATCAAGCAACTCTGCGTGTATTTGCATAATTTATTCTGTTTCTAGTAACCACAAAGGTTGGTTACTGTAGCTCTTCAGATGTCACTGGAAGGCAATTCCCATTAACCCTAGCCAACATAGCCAGGGATGATGGGAGCTGAAGTCCAACTGCACCTGGAGGGTCACAAGTTCCCCCGTCCCTGTTCTATGCAATGAACAGAGAGAATGAACTACTGCTCTGATCATTGGCAGGGGGCAAATCTTCCCAGAGAGTCTCAGCTTTCAGCTCCTCCCACAGCCCTTCCTCAGCAGCAGGAGAGGTTTAGATATCTCAGAACACTGAGGTTTTGGCAGATGATCAAGAATGCCAACCTCCAGTACAAGCCTTGCCTTACACCACTTGAGTTCCTGATTGGTAAAGGGAAGTGCATACAACTTATACCAGGATACAAAATATCAAGACCAGAATCTTCCATTCAGGAGGAATCAGGTGATCTCAGGAAGCCAATCCCACACTGCTGCTCACTGTATAATTCCAAAGCCTACTATCTTTTCCCAATCCTGGCAACTTTTGTCACTTAGAGAAACCACTTGTCAACATATTGTTCCAGACATCTTCCCTGCCAGCTGCCTGTTGGTTACCTTCTACACCAGCATTCTGGTCAGGTCCCTAGTCAGTTCTTCATCAACCTAAGTAATCAGAGGGTTTGCTTAGCAACTTGACAAGCATTTCTTACCAATTCAATTCACATGCTCCTCAGAACATGCAAGTGCTTGAGTTGGAGATTTGTCCATGCCTATATTGGCAGATTCTCATGCATGTATCTGTCCCTCAATATCTATGCAAATACTAGGCCCTGCCTCCTCCTTCTCTGAGCCTCACCTCATGAAGTCATGAGCTCTAATGTGAGGCCTACTCATATCCAACAGAGTGTTTTGTCAGGAAAGATTCAATCAATCAGCTAGGAGTACTTGCCACCACCATCACCTTATAGCCGAAAGAATGATCTCCATTTTATTTAAGGAAAAAGGGAACTCACCTGATCTCTTTCCTTCTCAATCTCCTCCAGCTGAGCCAGAACAGTGTTCATTCTGTGCTTGTACAGGTTACAGTTCTTCTGTAGAGTCTGGTACTTCAGCTGCAGATCCTCCATATCTTGCAAGTACTGAGAGGAGAAAATGCAGAGAAGGTTGTATTATCCAGAAGGAGATTGTTTAAGAGTCTGCACTAAGGCAATTTTAGCCCTGTAGTCTGCGTTCAAGTGCCAGAGTTCAGACCTGGAACAGAACAACTGAGGAAGAAGGTAGAAATACAAAGCACCTTCACCTTACTTCTCCCATTAACTTACACCACCCAAACACACACTTGTCAATTAGGGAAGAGTTTCTGCAGCAGCAATCATAGCTTCATGTCTGAGTCCCTGAAAGGCCTTATGAGGAGGTGACATTAAGAATGGAATAAAGAAGTCTTTTACTGCCTAATTGTGCTCACTGCACTTAAACTTGCAGAGGACATAACCGTAATCAAGCACAATCAAGCTATTACAAAATGTGCTTGGAAACTACTTGTTTTTTTTAAAAAAAAGTAATTCATTATCGGAGGGGTATCATTACAATGCCACCCCAAAATAGTTTCTTACTATTACTGTTACAATATCAGTGTTGCTCTTATTGTTCGCAACATGTTATGTTACATGTTACTAGTTTCCTTTTTCAAAAAATCTACCAAAAGAGTAAGAAAATGATCTAAACTCTGAAAAAGCCTCCTAGATTTCTCCTTCCAAAAGCATTTTTGTACTAAAAAAGTGATGAGAAAAACTAATGATTATTCATTACATAGAAGTAACCATGTTGCTAGAGGAAGTCCCCACCTTTTGACTCCCCTTTATCTGGTGACATGCTCTTTTGACACTTCCAAATTAATAACAAGTTCCATTAATTCAATGAAGATTCTGTTCTTTCATCAGTTCTTCTTGCCTACGGAGATCACTTAGAACCACTTCCACATGACACTGCCTGCAAAGCAAAGTGAGCGGGGGAAAGGTGCTAAATCAGCTGAGAGACTTTGCAAGCAGCATGCCCGCAGTTGGTTCCAAGTAAGGCTCTGTAAGTCCTTCATGCTCCTTACAGTACAGTATATGGATTCTGCTTTTCAACCAATTATGTTTTCTGACACTACTCTGGTCCCTAACCTGTCAGATAAGTAGGACAAGCTTGTATAACAGTCTTTATGACCTCATTACCTCTTATAAGCAAGGAGCTATGTGAAACTTGTTACTTGCAAGCTCTGGTTCCAAACACGTGTCCTACCTTTACTTATACACTGTGGTTCAAAACAGAGCAGGACAGAGTCAAGAGGCCTAAATCATGCAACCCAGGGTGTCTCAATCCCACATAGACCCTCAGTCACCCAAAAATTAGCACAAAAAATTGTCCCCCCCTCAAAAAAAAAATACTTATTTGGACCAGATCGGGCCACTCCAAGTTGCTGGGGATAGGACAACCTAAAAAAAGTTGGTTGTTCTTTAAACAGCTGCCAAAAGTGATATAACTACTTTTGATCCATGAAAATGATCTCCGACAGCTGCATTAAAGACTGGGTGCATTGTAACTACATTGAGGAATATTTCATCGACACATTTCAACAATGAGTACCTCACTGTGGCGGGGGGGGCATTTTACCTTATCTCTCAGCTCCTCTGCCCACTGCAGTTCATTCTGCACAGAGTCAAGTTTCTGACATAATTCCTGCCGGTCAGCTTGTGCTTCCTTCCAGTCATGCTCCAGAATGTCTAAAAGGATCCTCTCAGAGCCCGGCACCTTGCATTCACCAGCTGTCTAAGCAAGAAGAGAGCAAAATCACCTGTCTGCTGGGATGAGCTGGGACAGCTGACCAAGAGTAGTTGGCATGCTTACAAAGTGGGCCAGTTTTCAATCTCACCCAATCTCTACCCCATCCTCAACCAGTACTCTGACCACTCCACAATCTTTCAAATCAGATAATGTGTACTTACCTCAGGGTTGAGAGAGAGAGAGAGAGGAGAGAGAGATTGGTCTTCACCAAATTGCAAGTAACTGATAAGCTGACCCAGAGCAGTGAAAAATATTCTCTCCCGCTTGAATGGAAAGTGTCAATGTGTCAGATTGATGCTGTACAATCAAAATGTCATAACTAAGCAAGCCTTTATAGTTCATTTTCAACATGGAGAGATGGGCACATGTCTTCCATGATAAGAACCTTGTAATTACATGCAGTATTGGACCAGTTCTTAAAACACTCCAAGTCAAAATTATACAACATAATGGCAATATCAATATTTTGCTGACCATGTAATAGATTTATACAACCATATCCAGATGCTGCCTCCTCAATCATCCTTTCGCCTAAGTAAAATTATATATTTGCTTGGTTAAACCTTAAGGTGGGAGTGGGGATTTCAAACTGAAAACATCTTGAAGCAATTTTTCCCCAGGTTTTAAAAACCAGGGCAAGCTGTAAATTATGAGATAAAAGTGGTACAAAGAGCATTACCAAACCACAGCCATTACAATTTTGCAATATTGGGTGGAGTGTGGGCAGGTTCCTTTCCATGTGCATTTCTCTGAAGCTGCAAATATCTTTGACCCTTTAGAGTAACACATCTTTTCTGGGCTGCCAGATCCAAAAAAGGAGATGGTTTTTCCTGAAGCAAGTTTGCCAGCCAGAGCAAAAGCTTGTAATTAGCACTTTTCTACTTTCAGCTTCCAACCCAAAAGGTAATAAAGATCTTAACATTACTACACAGTTTTCTCAGTCTGAGTTCAGTTTAGGTGCCACAATTCTGTTTTAGAGAATCCTGGAGTTCATAGTCTAGAGCGAAACTTGGAATTCTCTACCAAAGAGCTTTCATCTACTCTCTGGGGTGGTTCCCAAGACACCCCTAAGAAAAGGGTCAAATCACAAAACCTGGGGAACTGTAGTGCAGGGTTGTGTACAAGAGCTCACTAGCAGAGAATTCTAACATGGAAAGGCAACTGTTAGGGGTATCACACTGACAGTGTAGTACAGACATTGTTTGTATCTGTAACCCTCACGTCCTTGGGGAACCAAGGTAGGCATACCCTCACCCCAAAAGATGGGGAATGGTTCACCCTTTCCAAAAGTTTCTATTCTGCCTAAAATTCAACATTCCATGGAATTGGTGAGAGCCCCTCCTCCTGTGTGTACTGTTCACCTTCCCAATGGGAAAACTGGACTGATGGGAGCAACCAGCATAGGGAGAATCTCACTGTAAGTCACTTTGACAACAATTAACAAAAACAATTTTCAACATGAGGATTGAATATGAGTACCTAACTGTCCAAAGAGATGTCCAGAGAGACACCTGCCAAGCTGGTCAGAACCATCTTTTTTGCTTATTTGTATCTAAGGAGGAGTGAGAGGAAAACAGTCTAACCACTGCAGTATTGAGAAAGATGCCAACCAGGTGTTATCCTCCCTAGGCAAATAACTAGGCAAATAACTAGCTCAGAACTTTGGAAGGTGCCTCTGCAGAGTCAGAGGAAGGAAAGAGTCAACAGTGACATGTGAAAGTTTGAAAAGCTACTTTTAAAAAAATATATAATTCCAAGGCTCCAAAAAGAATTTTTGTTACCATCTTTTACATTCACTTCACTTTCACTTCTTGTTATTCAAAAGCAATTAAAACAGATACTTTTTCAGTTACTTTTTAAAAATGCACCAGAGACCACTCACACCTTATAACAACTGAAGTAACTAACACAGCTACATTTATACCACAAAAGGAATAAATTATCTCTTGTTACATTAATTTAGTTGTGACACAAATAAAATGATGACAAGTATAGAGAGTCAGCACAGCACAGTGTTTGAGTGTTAGACTAGGACTCTAAGAGAGTCCTAGTTTCAATCAGAGTTTGAATCCTCACTCAGCGATGGAAATCCATCGGATTACTGTGAGCAAGTCACACTTTCAGCATTAGAGGAAGGCAATGGCAAACCTTGCCATAAACCTTGAATAAATCTTCCCAAGAAAAACTGAGGATAGAATTGCCATAAAACAGAGTCTACCTGAAGGCACACAACAACTACAAACATTACTATCATACTGTAACACAGTTGTGACAAACAGGAAATGACAAGTAATCCTCTAATTATAACAAATAACCTCCAATCTCTCCTGCAGTCTTTCACTTCAATAGCAGTGTCCCCACTTTACAACACAATTGTGACACAGAATTTCCTTTTTACAGGACATCTTTTCAAAACACATGACAATGAAACACTCCCAAATAACCTGCTTACAAATGATGGTGCCTAAGGTGTGGGACATTTTGTAATCTGCACAAAGAAGCAGTCTCCTTAAACCAAACAGCTGAGAGCCATAACTGTTCAAACACCTGGTGACACTTTAGCAGCATCTAAGCCACCATGAGAAGCTTTTTTTGTATACAGATTTTCTTTTTAGCATTTTACTATCCCTGGCCTTGATCTAGTCTCAGAGGCACTCAGTTCCATCTTCACCTCATGCAGGGACAGGGAGTCTAGATGCAATGGCAGGGAATAGCCCAGAGCTTGGGAAATTACTGTATTTGCTGGCGTATAGGACTCTCCTTTTTTCCTGAAAAATACTGTTTGTAAACGGGGTGCATCTTATACACCGGTGTGTCTTAGTGTTTGCCAGTGTATAAATGGGGTGTGCCTTATTACAGGTGCGTCTTATACACCAGCAAATACAGAATATTTGAAAAGTAATTATTGCAATGGTTTAAAAAATGGTCCATTGCAATTACTCACAGCAAGGAGGAAAACAAGTCATACATTTCCTTACTGATTGGGCTGTTCATTATTTGTCCATTACCTTCTGCTAATTTTTTTTTTTTTTGAGGGGAAAAAAACTTCAGAAGAAGAAAAGCATAAAATTTCAAAAATTTCGATAAAATTGCTTATAATAATTACCTTAAAAATAACTTTCAGAAAATAAGTAGAAACCACTACTCATTACAGCAATAAACCAATCTGGCTCTTATTCATTATGTTGCTTTTCAAAATGTATCCTTGTTACCCCTTCCTCCAAAGTTACCATTTACATTTAATTGTATCACTTATAACCTGCTATTTCTGGTCTCTGGAACAGCCTTGCTGTGGGTAATTTGTCAGTTTCCACATTTCCTCTTTTGAACACAGTGTAGAAAAATAGAGGCTACATAACCAAGGACAGGATACTGTGAATAAAAAGAGATCTTGAACCAGGCTCTCTAGCAGCCAGTATCCAATAGCACCTGATCTTCGAAGCTCGTGGCTCTTAGCAAACTGAGCAGATTCAGCTTTGTGGGTTGAGGAAATTCTGTTGGTTACTGTTCCAAAAAAAAGCAGATAAACCTGTAAGCCAGTAAAGACATACCAGGCCCTTTTAACTCTTGTATTCAATTCAGCTTCCTAATTGGAGCAGTCTCATTGACCTTGTAGTGTCCCATCAGTCTTGACTTATCAAGACATTTTGGCTACATCATCTCTCTCTCTTCCTCTTTTGATCTTCACTGGCTTGGGATATTCCACATCCAAAGAATGTGCTCTGCCATCAAGTTATAGCCTCCAATCAAACTGAAGAAAAAACACTGCTGAAGCTGAATTGTCAAGCATCCAAGACAAATCAAAGAACCACATTCTTAGGATTCATTAGTACCAGATTTAGTGAGGGCCACCAACTGAACAACTTTAAAAGAGGACTAGATAATTCATGGAGGATGGGGCTATCAGTGGCTACTACCCATGATAGCTAGCTATACATTACCTTCTGCAACAGAGGCAATATGTTTCTGAAAGCCAACTGCAATGGAACATGGGCTGAAGGGTGTTATTGCAACTCTTTCTCTTCTCTGGGCTTCCCAGCAGCATCTGTCACCTGCTGTGGGAACAGAAACCTGGACTGCATGAGCCTTTGACCTGGGATCTTATTATGCCCTTAAACTGGTGAACACAGAAATCTTGTGCATGCAAATACTGGCTCTTGAGAACAGAACTTAGATGCAACCAATTGCTAAAAATCAACAAGTTGCACATTCATCTCAATAATTTTCAGCAAATACCTGCACCACTTTCTGCAGTTCCTGTAGGGAAGCAACCAGCCTTTGGTTCTCTGCTCGCAAGTCAGAAATTGTGTCAGCAAGGCCATGATCCTCCACCTCTTTCTGGGGAGCTGTTGATGCCTGTTTCCTCAGCAGGGAGCACTCTTCCTCCATGCTGTTGACCTTGCATTTCAACTGATCAATCTGAAACACACACACCAAAAAAAAATAATAATCAGAAGCATGCAAGCTCAGCACCAAAGAAATAATAAGAGCAACTTATGTAGGGCTTTATTTACACTAGGGCTAAATCTAGAATTGCCAGACAGAGCTTAACTCTAAAACATATTAACTCCTAATAAAAAGAAAGAGAATACAGTATATTCAAGCATGATCAAAGTGAATTTTGCTCCTTCATAGCCCAGTCTTTTTCTAGAATTTCCAAGTCAGAAGGTGGCTGTCTTTAACCTGGCATCCTCCAGGTATATCAGACTATGTCCCACATCAACCACCGACCATGCTAGCTGTGATGAATAGGGCTTATAGTCCAAAAGATCTAAAGTACCCTGAACTCCAAAAGCACTTCATTTTTATGGCACACACTCAAGATCTCCTATGAAAAAAAGATATCAGTAATTAGGGTGAGACTGGCACAGATGATCAATTCCTATTACACATTGCCACATTCATGCTGAAGCACAGCACAAGATCAGAAATTATTCTCCCTTTTGCCATGACAGAAAGAGCAGTGAGAGTGAAATATAACAGGCCAAAATTCCACCATCACACTAGCATCTGTCCAAGCAAAATGGCACTTCTCTCCCCTCTATTCTGATAAAAACCAGATCCAGGAGGTTTCCCAGACTTCCAAATCATGTACTGAAGGTGGACATGAAGTTATCAGGAAGAAGGGAGTCCTTTCCCTGATTCCACTGATTGAAACAGTTCTATCAGTGGAACAATCATAATTGGTTCTGGCCAGATTTATACAGTCCTTGCTCCATATTCGCTAGGGTTAGGGGCACAGGAACCCCATGAAAAAAAAAACGTGAATAACTCTAAGCCCTCCTAAACCATATTTAACACAGAAAAAAAGTATGATCACCATATTCAACCCACCATGGATTCCTTTCAGGCATCAGGGTTCCTTCACAAGGCCAAAGTGGACCGCTGGTGGGCCTTACTGCCACCTCCACTGTTGCCCCACACCATTTTTAATAAGGACTTACAAGCCTCGTTCACAGCTTCTCAGTGTCACAAGGTTTGCAGTCCCTATTGAAAATGGCACAGGGAGGTAGCAGAGGTGACAGCAAATAATCTGTGAATAATCAAATCCGCAAAAGTGAAACCTATAAACGTGGAGAGTTGACTGTACAACGCAGGCAGTCTGCAAAGTTTAGAAAAAATATCTTTTTGTCACTGATGGATTCTGAGAGCTGTAGTCCAAAAGATAACCTTCCCAACCAAGGAATGAGAACTAGGTTTATTACAGTTTATTGCAGGGCAATAGTAAGGAAGAGCACAATGACTAGAATCCCAGAAGTCAGAGACCAAAAGAGCACGAGAGGGACTCTAGAAGGACTTCCAGTCTAAACACACTTGAGAGCAGACAAATTCACAGTAAAGGTGTCCTGCCTTAGAGGAAATAGATGTGCCTATTGCTCATGGTAAAAGTCAGATAAGCAAGGTACGATCTGATAAATTCCTTCTACTAGGATGTGAGTTTGTCACATGGCCAGTGTTTTCTCAATGGCTCTGCAGGTATTCAAGGTTATATGTCCCCTGGAGTACCTCCAAAGTCAATGAGAAGATACTAGCTAGAAAGTGGGCAGCACCAAAGAACAATCAGACAAGCAAATCCACATCTTAGGCAGCAGAAACTATTCTATATATGCACACCAAGCACGCACAGACTCAGCACCATGCACTTAAACAATAGCACATGCATTTTGTTAAAACTAAAAAAATAATAATTAAAAAAGTAGAAAGGAAAGATACTTTTTAAGTGGACTAATACGCACAGGTGTCATATTGCACAAGCATGACTCAGAAACACTTCCACAATTTCTGGGACTTTGATTCTATGTGCAAACCTGTCCTATCTCCAAACAGACTGTTCTGTTTCCACACATGCGGCCATGTCTGTCTGTCTCATCAAAAGAAAGAAAGTATCCATGGTCCGAGTCCACATGCTGCCATAACAAATGTGTTAAGCCTTTCAGGAGGCACAAGACTCTTTGTAGTAAGCCTGTTCATTTAAAAAAAAAAAAGACTGGGAATTGGCTTGGGCAGGGTTTGTGTATTAATGCCTTTCCAGCACAAATGGGAAAGTGACTACAGGGCTCAGAGCTAATCACCAAAGGCTACAATGGCCAATATCTATCATTATTATGGCATCATCAATATGCATACAGAAAAAAATATCTCAGGCTGCTGCTTATTCTACAGTGGCTGCAGTATACAAAGAGGCAAGAGGGAGAAATCATAATAAGGAAAAAAAAGTGAAAGAGATGGGACATCCACAAGGGAAAGCATATGAGAGCAAGCAAATGCTGTTTGTACATAGATCATCCTCCCTCTGGAGAGGGATGGAGAAGAGCTTAGAGAAGAGCATAAGAGAAGACAAGAGCTTTGAGGAGGGATTTGCATAGTGAGGACAACAGGTTCAGGCATACTTTTGAAGATGCTCTACCAGGAAAGAGGGACCACAGCTCAGTGGTAAAACACAAACATTGAAGAGCCAGACTCAAGTCTTTAGCATCCCTGCTTTAAGAGGAGAGGGGAAAAATCCCTGCCTGAAATCTTGAAAAGGTGCTGCCAGTCAGAGTAGACAGTACTGGGTTAGAAATACAAATGGTATGACTTGGTAGAAGACTGCTTCCTGTGTTCCTGCACACAGTATTATTTTTTCTTGATGAAACTTGATGGGGCTTTTTTCTTGATAAGACTTGCTACACAAGCTCAGACAAACTCTAGTTAGACTTTGAAAGAGACAGACACTATTTTGAGGAACCGGATGTACACAGAATGTGCTTTGGCTTACTTGTTAGTCATCAGGAGCTTATCTACACTGCAGGCATTTGTGTATATTGTTTGTTCTTTGCTGTTGTTGTGTGCCTCTAAGTCAACATACAGCCACCCCAAGGCAAACCTATCAGAGTTTTCCTGGCAAGATTTGTTCAAAGAGGGCTTGCCTTTGCCCTCCTCTGAGGCTGAGAGAGTGTGACTTGCCCAAAGTCATCCAGTGGGTTTCCATGGCTGAGCAGGTATTCAAACTCTGGTCTCCAGAGTTTTAGTCCAATCCTCAAACCATTACACGAAGCCAGCACTTGATTGTTCTTATTTGGTGCATATGAATACTCTAGTTAGAACAAGATGTGTAACAAGGAAGAAGAAAGGGACTGTTGTGGGGAAGGAGCCAAAGGCTGAACTGGACTCTCGCACACTCTGCAAGGAAAGGAAATATTCCATTTGGAAAGACCACTAGTATGAAAGATCACAGTGGGAAGACTCTCCAGCAAGAATCCAGCAAACAAAACCTACAGATGCTCAGCTGAATGGGTGGACAAAATCAGCTTAGAAAGTTAAGTGATACTTCAGCTTGCCAGAGAACTATAACTCTAAACCCTTTGTTTGCACCAAGGTCTCATCCTAAAGGATGTGCATTGTCTAGGTTTCATGCAAAACCACCAACCAGAATATACTACTTCTATGTCCTCAAGTCTCACAAATCAACTGCATGAATAAAACTCACTCATGCTGATAAGAGCACCATTTAGAATATTCAGGGTGTGGCTTTTTTCTGGCACAGACCCCATCAGATCTCTTATTTGTGCTAAAGAATGAATCAGGTTGCCCTCCTCTGAAACCACTGCCTTCCTGTGTCTTCCTTCTTGGGTGACTTATTTTTCCAGACTGCTGTTTTATCATGAAAGAAAGAAAGAAAGAAAGAAAGAAAGAAAGAAAGGAAGGAAGGAAGGAAGGAAGGAAGGAAGGAAGGAAGGAAGGAAGGAAGGAAGGAGGGAAGGAGGGAAGCAAGGAGAAAGCACTGTAATTCCAATTTAATATTTTCAGAAAACAAAGAGACTGTTGCACAACTATGTCCCCTAAAGTAAAGAAACAGCTAGGGACTTTTTGGTCATCTTACTTCTAACACCAACTTTTGCAGGCAACAATCTCTACCTGACCCGTGCAACAATCATTATTGTTATTTTTCAAAGTTGAAGTGAAACTGATAGCCTTTTCCACTATTTTTGCCAGAGGGAAAAGTAAGGCACTAAATGCGCAAAAGGCCAGGCCCTGCCAGAATATCAGTTCACTCCCTTTTTTTTTTTTTTTTAAAAGGCTTGTACTGGGCCTTTAATTTTCCAGGGGGGGCATATCTGGTAAATATATCCCCACATACCCTCTAGTGAACATTTGGGGTCTTTTTAAGTCTATCATGGTGAGAGATCCAGAATCTTCTGAAACTGTTACTCAGTTGCTATACTCTGTTATTCTATGTATCTTTTACAGTATGATTTGAGGACAAAAAAGTGGTAGTAGAATTGTCAGGAACAACTGCAAACAAACTAAAATGATCATTCCATTAGTTGCTGAGTATGGTTATGAAAATCCCATTTTCCATCTAAAGTACTGCTCCCTCCTACAAGTTGTACCCCATCAGCTGACAACTACTGCTCTGGGAAAATGAGCTGCACAGGACCCAAGAGGGAGGACTAGATGGGACCAAAACTGTGGCAGACAGGCAAGCAGGCAGATAGGAGTGGCAAAGAAACCATGGAGAAAAAAGGCAGGCAGTTTCAAGGATGTAGCAGTCAAAATGAGATAAAACCCAGAACTCAAGTCAGGAACAGTCCTTTCTCCTAATGCCTTTTCTAAGGAGTTTTGGGAATCAATGCAATCAGTGCAGCTACCTCTGGGCAGGCTGACAGTGCTCAACTGCACTGACTTCTGACATAGGAAAGTGACATGATGAGCAATATGGGGAAAAAAAGTCTTTTTGGATTACAACCCCAGGATCATTCACCCATGCTGGCTGGTGGATTCTAGGAATTGTAACCCAAAAAGGAAACTTCCAAGCTCAGCTTCTATGGACACAACACTTTGCACTACCTTGTCAATATCTGCATGTATTCATGTAGATGCATGCATGCATGAGCACACACCCCTGTTTACCATACCCCCAGTTGCAGGTCCCGGCTTCGTACGACAGCAGCATTCTTCTCCTCACACAGTTGAGCATAGCGCATGGCCAGCATATAGTTTTCGTCCTTCAGCCTCAACAGTTCCAAACTGTTGGAGTCCCGCTCATCCTGCAACCTGTAACAACGCTCCTGCACTTTCTGGAGATCCTGGAGCTGTTGCTTCAGCTGGCTGCACTCCTCCTCCAAGGCCTGGTTCTTCACCTGGAGCTGGTGCTCTTTGGCTAAATATCCTTTCCTCTGGCCCCTCGCCTTCTTCACTTCCATCATCAGGAACTGAGTCAGGCCTTCAGGACCTTCCTCATCTGGAAGAAAATTCCCAGCAAGTTGGGTGCTAGAGCTAGACTCAGGACTCAGCAGACACAGTTAACCAATTCACACATTACATTACCAGATTGTTGGCCACATACCCCTAGGTTAGCAAAGGTAAACACCACAACATGTGAAGCAATGATGTGTTATGTGTAGTCATACCACTGGCATTTACCAGGAAGATGCTGTTCAAATGCTAGCCATTTTTTAAATAAGATTCCAGTTCCCAATTCTATTGTAGAAAGCAGTATTAAGTACACTGAAATGATGACGAAGTGCGTAACAGGTGGAGAAGTTATCAGTTAGAGATCACCCAGGTTTCAATAGGCCTTGTTATCATCTCATCTACCACACTTCCCATATCTTGTCTGTCTATGTATCTCTCTATGAATTCACACATTTATCATGCTATCAGTATGCATTGTGGTTTACAGATTGTCAACAAAAGACAGGCTCTGGAGCATACAGTTTAAAATAGGGTTGGGAAGCACGGAGCCTGTCAGATGTAGAACAATGCTGGGAGTAATTGTTCAACAACATCTGGAGGGCCAGAGAATTCCCAATCCTGACTTAGTGATACTGTTCCTGTGCCAGAGATGATCGATGTGTAAATTTGCTATGCAAGTTTCCAGGGCTCTAACCTAAAAATGCACCTATGTCTCTAAAGCAGAGCTTCTTCAAGGGCACAGTTCTCTGACATCCAAAATAATTCCCACATTTTCTTTCTTTCCTTCCTTCCTTCCTTCCTTCCTTCCTTTTTCATCCCCCACCCTCCCAATACTGGGATCTGAGGGAACTCAGTGACTTCTAACATCAAAACTCAACTATCATCTTAAAACAGCTGCCAAATTCAAACCATTTAAACCACATCACAAAAAGGACACACATTACTATCACAATTGCTACCACCATTACAAGCTTCTCCCTCAAACTCTTTTCATACTAGGAATTCCCACCTATTCCCATGAATACATACAGTTGTACCATAATTATAGTACTCTAATGATTTTAATTTAATTTACACTTCATACTAAAAATTATAAACTTTGCATTCCAAATTCTAAGATGATGAGAAATTTTACAAACAAATAAATGCATGCAAAGAGGATTACTTTATGCATGAACTTGCTCAGCACACATGTTCTGTTTCCACTCTATGAAAGTAAAAAAAAAATTTTTCCAGAGGTAACAGTGTGTGAGAGAGATTAGAAGCAATAACATGATGATCTATTCATGTCTGGCAAGGAAAGGGAGATCAGGTGCAAACCAAAAGCTGTGGCCATGCTGGTTGCAGGAATTCTGGAAGTTGCAAGTCCAACAAAATTAACTTTTCCATCTTCTTGGTTGCAAAAGCTAGGATTCCCCTTAGAGGAATCAAGCTGGTGTGAATTCAACAATTAGGTATATATAGAGAAGCTTTCAGTTATTTCTTACCCAGAATCATAGAGCAACGCTGAACTGGCTGTTTCCCTGTCAGTCGAGTGAAATGTTCCGGGTAATAGAACTCCAAGGACTCTAGGAAGGCTTCATATCCTCGCTTTCCTCTGCTCCGCAGGATATCCATGAGGTGTCCTGCAGACATAAACACAATTTATATGGGGGGGGGAGATGTATCCTACCTCTCAGGATGTTGTGACTAGGATAAAACTAGAGAAGAAGAAAACCACATCCATCACTTTGAACTCATTATGAAAAAGATGATATATAAATAGAGCAAACAAATTAGACAACTAGAAAGAATGAAGCTTCAAAAGCATGAAATATTTTATTTATTTATTTTAGTTGACTCAATAAAGGTATCACTGTTTAGTGGATTTTGCATTTTGTTGGAAATTTTACTTTTTTAGACTACAAGCCTCAGCCATCATACCAGAACTAGCCATGTAAACTGGCAGGTTTGGGGAGCTGCCATCTCAAAAAGTAACTTGCCCAAGATCTGGTTAATTCTGATGTGAAAGTGTTGCATATACTCCAAAAGAATAAGAGCAACAGGAACAGGAAACAACTACTGGTTACAAAAATGCATAATTTAGTTCTTATGGAACACGCACTATAGCAATTGAGGGATGCCCATGTGGTCATGACAACTCTGGTCCCACAGTGTCCCTTCAACAATGATTTGGAGAAAACATATTAGAAGAGCAGAAGAAGGGAGACCCTTGAAAGCACACTGAGCCATGCATCAAAGAATCACACTTTTCTATGCTCTAGAAGAAGGGTGAGGAAATTAGGGCCTACATGCAGATCTTAAATCACTCTTTTTTGGCCTCCAAAGCCCTCCATACTCCCCCCAGAGCTCAAAGCCCCTCCCCATTAAATTTGTGGGCCCCAAACCACCAAAAAACTACGCAGACCAGTGTCAAATGAAGTGTTTGTCTTCTTTCCCCCAGGCCTTCAAACCCCTAAAGAAACTGAAAACCTTGAAAAAAAACCTCAAAAACCATCCAAAAAACAAGACCTAGAACTAATGTATGCCAAGAGAAAGGTAGAATGAATCCCCATGAAATACTCCCACTGAGACAGGTGTGGACAAAGTGCTACCCTACAGTTGTGGCTGGACTACAAGTCCCAGAGTTTTAGCCAGCACAGCAAATGCATAGGAAAGATGGGAGTTGCAGTTCAGCATCATCTGGAGGGTCACATTTGCAACCTCCACCCTAAGATTTGAGGTCAGAGAAAGCAATTATTCAATTGTTACAAACATTCAACCTTTCACACTTGCTGCTCCATACTCTTGGAATTGTCTGTGTGAACATTTGTGCACTGTTCCTCCCCTTGTTATTTTCCAATCTCAGTTAAAAACTTCCTTGTTTCCAAAAGCTTTTGTGGTTTTAGTTTAATATTGTTTTATAAGTTTGCATAATTTGATTACATGTCAGTTTGCTTTATATTATACTGTATTTTTAATATTTTAGCTGGATAATTTGTTTTACAATTGTATGGCATAGTTTTATTATTCCTTCCTTCCTTTTGTGGGTTTTCTTTTTTTATATTCATATATTTTAGATGTTAGCCTTTGGAAGTACCTGTTCTTTTACTTAGAAAACACCATGCACAATGATGGTGCCATATAATTAACTAATTAATAATCACAACAACAACAATAATAGCAACCTCCACATATGCAAAAATCAGCTACACAGCCAAGATCACAGTATTCCAAGACTCCCAAAATGCATAAAAATCATTACACTACACTCATTGGTTTGCATGGAGCAGGCATACAGTGTCTGAGTGACTGAATCACCTGACCTGGCTCAATCGCTTTTGGTGGCACTGCCACTCACGGAGATCCCAAGAGAAAGTGCCCTGTGCGTGTAGCATCCTAATTAATGGCCAAGCCTGGAGAACGTACTCTTTTAGATGAGAACTGCCAGAATTCTCCAGCCAGCATGGTCAAGTTCCTGCCACACTGGCTGCAATAGTCTAAGAGTTCTCATTCTCTCTCCCGAAAAAGTAAATTCTTCCAGTTCAGGTTAATTCTAATGTGAAAGTGTCAGTGGTGTATCTAGGTTCAACAGTGCCTAGGGCAAGCATGGAAGTTGCACCCCTAGATGCCTCTGCTTCTCCCTTCACCACCACCCCCCCCCAGGACAGAGGAAAACCTTGGTGGGGGCAGTGAAAATAGTGGCAGGCCAGGCCTGGTTTGAAGGGATACTGCTGCTGCTGCTGCTGCTGCTGCTGCCGCCTCTCCCGAACAGAGGAAAACCCCAGTGGGGGTGGTGGGGCAGCAGTGGGCCAAGCCCAGGTGGAAGGGTTGGGAGGTTCAGCTTTTTGCATCCCCCTGGCTTTGGTGTCCAGGGCATGTGTCCTGCTTGTCTCACCATAGATATGCCTCTGGAAAGTGTTTCATATATCCTGAAAGAAGAGGAGCAACAGGCAGAAAAACAATTCCTGGTGATGAAAATCCATAATTTAATTCTTGTGGAACATACACAGTGACAAGTGAGGGCTGCTCCACACTGCATGACAGCTCAGGTCCCAATCTCCCCACAGTGATCTTCAGAGAAAACATATTATGAAAACTACAGGAAGAGACAGATCTCAAAGTACTCTGAGACATTCCTCAAGGAGACACACTTCACTGTGGATTCCCTCTTTCCAGCTTTGGAGACACAGCTTTCAACACTGTGGCCTATGTAACATCAGCAGGAGTTCTTTCCCTACTGCTACATTCCCCTCAACATTATATTTATTTATTTGTTTATTTATTTATTACATGCACAGCCTGCTTTTCCTACAATTAACTCAAGGCATCATCCATGGGTCGTCTCTTCCCCACTGTAAACTCACAACAACCCTAAGAAATAGGTCAGGTTGAGGTAAACAGTGTTTAACCCAGCAATTGCCAATTTTAGCTCTTCAAGACATTTTGACTCCAGGACCTAGAATCTCTGGGCACAGCCATGCTAGCTACTGGTTCTGAGAGTTGAACTTCAACATTTAGAGGGCCAAAGACAGGGAACTATTAAGCTAGCTTATGGTCATTCACTAAGTGGGGACTGGAAGCTGAATCTTCCCAATCCCATTCCAGAACTGTAAGCACTCCACTTCACTGGTTCTCACATGAACTCCCCTGTAAGGCCTTCATTTTCCTTACCTGTCCGGTTGCTCTTGCATGGAAACCGATAGGCACTCAGTACCTCCTCTTCATCTTGCTCATCAATCACACGACACTGGCGCAGATATGGCGTCAGTTTTGCTGGGTTTAGAGAACGCGTGAGTTGGTGGCGCACACTCTCGATCTTCTCCCACAGTGCATCTTCTTCCTCTTCTGCCTCAGAGACACTTTGCACCTGGTCAACTGTATCCTCAGGCCCTAACAATGCACACACAGGATCACTAAATATACATTAATTCTCCTTTAACAGCTATATGCTGTAATAACAAACAAGGTGGGTAATTCACACCCTTTTGAGACATGTTCATGGGTAAATCTTAGCGCACAACGTGGAACAAGGTGTTTGCTGATTAGTCAGAATTACAGTACTTTGTATCAGATCTTAGAACTGCTACCTTTATGGCCTTCAGCTTTATCAAAAAAAAAAAAAATTTCCTATACTCTGTCCTATGTGAAGCAGAGCAATGTGATCTTATTAAAGGTCAGAATTGCCAGTTTTTGGATGAATGCTCCCATCAATTCCCAGTCTGCAAGTTTATATCCACGAAAGAAAGAAAGAAAGAAAAAGCAATTTCCTGCACTTTGTTATATCTGTGCAGAGAGGGATTCTGAGCAATTGTTACCCAAAAAGTAGGGTTTCCAAGCTCTGGAATTTAACCATGCAATTAGAGGCTGGGGGCAGGGGTTCTGGGAGAATTCTGTTTAAAAGTTTTTTCCTGTTCTTTTTTCCAAAGCTTTTTTTCCACAGAGAAATAGGGGAAATAGGATTATGGAATATTTTCATTTAGAATGAGCACTAAAATGTTTAAGACAAGGTATTCAGTCCAAAATCATTTCTAAGAACTATGTAAGAGGAAGACTTTTATGTAAGATTATGAAGAGGATCATATTATTAATAAACTATCATTTCAATAAATCAAACATGATAGCTATATGACAAACAAAGTTATTTTTAATGCATCTTTTATTGCTGGAGTAACACAGTGATTTTCAATCTGTAAAGGGTGCTAATACTGTATTTTTCAATTTTTTCTGAAAATTTCCATTTTGGTGGGGGGGAGTTAAAAGACATTTTCTTCCATTTCTGGAAATTCAGTCTCCCTACATACAATACTGTAAGCATAAGTACAGGAATCATGAAAGCATTCATAGACCTGGAACAGAAAGCCAACCTGGCATTCAACTGATCCTGCCAATTTATCTTTGATATTAAAATTTGCTGCAAAGAAAGAATTAGCAACAACAAAGAATGATGATATAAACACAAGAGTGCCAGATTTTTTTAAAAAAAAGTGCCTTCATTAAGTTATATTTTTTTTATCCTCCAAGTTCATTCCCAAAAGTCAGCTCTTCAGTGCAACTTTTGGCCTGAACACTTATCTCTCATCTGCAACAGAAACAAACCTTAAGCTGGGAAGAACCTGCAGTCTGCCTGAAGGTTACAGGGAGATACATTAAGCCCTTGGTCTAGCTTCAGGCAGCCCCCAATATCACCCAGCACCCAGATGCTTCAGGCTTATTTTTGCTTTTTATGCTACCTGTCTCGTAGTCACTTCCTCTTTGTTCTGTCTATAAATGTGCATATGTTAGAAAAGAGAGATGAGGAAGCCCTATGAGCAATGGCTTAGGGAGCTAGGTATGTTTAGCTTGGAGAACAGAAAACTAAGAGGTGATATGACAGCCACCTTTAAATACCTGAAGGGATGTCATGTGAATAATGAAGCAAGCTTGTTTTCTGCTACTACAGAGACTAGAACATACAATGATAGATTCAAATTACAAGAAACGTGATTCTGTCTAAATACTAGGAAGAATTTTTTGACAGTAAGAGCTATTTAAGAATAGAATAGACTGCCTCAAGAGGTAGCAGATTCTCCCTCTTTGGCTTTGGGAGGCTGTATTCCCCCCGCACCACACCTGTTCCTCTCTCAGAAATTAAACAGTGGCCCCCAAATGCCCTTTGGGGGACATGGGAGTATTTTCAGCATGGTTTGGGATCTCCAGGGTCATTTTAGGTCCCAGAAAGACCTTTCTTTTAACCACAAAGTAATCACTGTCCTTCTTCTTGATGGCTAAAATGTAACCGTCAAGCTCCTCAGCACAGTGATATGTCATTCTTCCCTTTTTTCTTGGCATTATTGTGTAAAACCAGGGTGAGGAGCCTCCTTCAGTCCAAGTGCCAGATTCCATCTCAGAGAAGTTCTTGAAGGCTGCATTCCAGTTGTGGAAAGGAGGCAAAAGCAGAAGGGTAGTGCCAAAAATGCCAGCATATTTTAGCTTCTAATTCTTATTGGCAGTAACTAAGCTTCCAGAAAGGCACTTCAAACTTTTAAAATGGAGGAAAAAGTCTGTACACCTGCTGGGAAACTACTGAATGATGGTGATATGGGAAAGACAGGCCATTTCTACATGACAACGCTCTTCCGCATCATCTCGCTATGGTCTCGTGTCCAGAAGGGAGCGCATCAGCAACGCTCCCCTCTGCACCCACTCGGTCCGTGAGGAAGAGAACACAATTGCGCCACATCTTCCTTCCACAGAGCAGCTGTGCTTTTTTCATTGCTGCGCTATGGAAGGAAGCATCGCCAATGTGCTTCCACATGGCCAGAAGTGACAGGAGCACCACGCAATCTCAGAGGCAAAACAGATCTTTTCCATTTTGAGAAAACTGCACAAGCGTGACACTCCACTACAGGATGGCAGCGGGACAGCGACGACATCATGTGGAAGCACAGCCTGCCAACTGCTGCCATCCCGTGGCAGAAACGAGACAGCCACATCATGCTGAAAGGGCCACAGCTTGGCCATGTAGAAAAGCCCAGAGGGCTAGGCTGGGACTCCAGGAGGGCCAGGTTGATCCCCAGGGCCCAAGGTTCCTCACCAGTGCAATAAAGCATCATGTGTACTGTTAGTACTCCATAAGTTAACAATAACATGTTAATTTCTTCTTCATTATAACATGGCCAAGCACACTCCAGAACACTGCAACCCCCACTGCAGCTATTATTTTGGCAACTAGAAATGATGTCACATCAATCCCAGACACTGACTAAGGTGATCGTAAGTGCTGCTTGTTGCTTTGCTATTCCAGAGTTTCATCAGTCAAATACTGAGGGGAGAGTGCTAGGGCCTTGGGGGTCAGTGGGGCCGCAAGGGCCACACTTACCCTTCAAAGGGCTGCATGTGGCTGATGGGCTACACAATTTCCCTCTTTGTGCTACACAATTACAAGTGTTATGTCTGCCTTACAGAGGCATATCAGTTTCATACTGTTCTCATACAATAATTCCATACTGTTTGCGCACAGTTTAATTAACACAACATTGTTCCTCTCACCTCAAGATGAAAGTCTACATAGTGAGGGAATAAGACAACCTGCTGAATTACTGCCCAAAATCAGAGGAATCCTGTCGGGATGGAGGAAGCAGGAAGAAGCAGCAACCCTACCCCCCACCCCCCAGCCCACTAAGCATGAATCTATTCATCTTCATTTTCTTCCAACCCTAGCTGTGACTAAGGGAGGTCCTTCAGACAGCAGTGCAGAAGAGTCCCAGGAATACACCATGACTCATGAAACACAGACATTCAAATGCAGTGCTGAGTCATCAAATGCATCACACCCTCTGCAGGTTGCCCTGAGGGACAGGCACTTATACAGAAGCTTGTTTGTCATCAATCCTAAATGACTTGGGAGTTATCTATTAACTAGTACTATATTTAAGCAAAGAGGAAAGAGAAGAGACGCCTCTTCCAGCTACATGCACACATGCATATATGCACTTTCATGAGTTACTACCTTCATTTTAAAATTAGCCTGCAAGATCCCTCATTCATAGCAGCTGCATTATTCCTTCTGTTGTACGGGGCACCCCAAGTTATTTAGCTGCCTGAGGCAAAGCAGTCAATGGCATTCCCCTGTCCTTGTGCAAGGTGCAGAACATCTAAAGTACTCAGAGTAACTAAGGCCACCTAAGCTAAGGCACAGAGTACCTAAAGCCAGGGGCTCAGTATAAAGCAAGTTATTTGAGTATATGAGAAAAAAACAATTCCCCACACTGGTGGTAAAAATACAGTAACAAAAAGAAATAATTAACAGTTTGCTGCCCTTTCATAACAAAGACTTTTATGGCACCCCGAAAATTAACATTTGGCACAAGCTTTCATGGACTACTCCCTTTCCAGCCCAGTCAAAATCCACTGTCCAAGGCAGCAACTTTGCTCTGCCTAACAGTAAGGCTGACCCAGCTTCCTTACCTGTCATTCTGAAAAATAACAGCAAGTATCAGTCTTGGAGCAAAACTCCTGCTCCCAGGGATTCTTCTTTGCGTGTATCCTTCAGTTACAGCAAGCGTCCTTGGGCCATCTCACTTTCCAGGAAGTTTGGATTATCCTAAGTACGGTTGGCAACACAGCACATGAAGACTGTATTATTATTATGGCACAATCTCTCCTTTCTGTTTCATTAACTAACTGTTGACGGCAGAGATGACGCTTCTTTTCATTATTTCAGCATTTAGACTCCCTCTCTTTTCTTTTCTCTTGCTCTGACAACACATTTCTTTCTTTTGCCATTTTACATGTCCAAAGTACACACAGCGAAAAGGCTTACACTTTATTACCCAGTGTTAGAACCAATCAAAAATGCTATGAAGTGGCACAATGATAACATATCTTTTCACCTCCATCTCAGCCTCAAATAACTCCATGCTGCTCAAACATCCCTCTTGGCCAAATTCAGCTCTGTGTGGGTGTGAAGGAATACAATATGGCATGGGCAACTAAGCTTGAATACAGAGGTGGGGGGAGGGTCACAGGTCTTGTGCCCAGAACAAGAGCCTGAAATTATTACTTATTTGAACTGTAACTCTCAAATGTCATACTGGCTGAAGGTCTCTGAGAGCTTTAGTCCTGAAAGTAACCTCTCCAAGCTCTACTCAGAACCTCTTGAGGGGGAAAAAAATGAAAAAGGTAAAGTTATCATGTGCAGAAGACCTTTCCTATGCTACAACCATTACAGAGGGTTCCCCATAGACATACAAAGACAGAAATCTAAGTTACAGCTTTTAAGATAGAGGCAATGTTAATTTAATGTTAATTTGGGCCTGAATACCTCTAAAGCAGTGGTTGTTAACCTGGGGCCTGCAGATGCTTCACAGGGGGTCTGCGAAGCCCTGCTGCTGGATACCAGCAGTAGTAACAGGGACACAGAAGCGGGGACGTGGGTGGGTGCTGAAATTGTTCCCTCATTTGCAAATGAGGGAGCAGTTTGGGCACATGCATACATCTGCCACCATGTGCCACAGCGCCTATACAACCTGCTGCCATGTTGCTAATGAAATGGACACAGTGGCAGGTGTTTGTACACACCCAAACTTTGACTCTGGAGATGAGGATTTGAATCCCCCCTCAGCCATGGAAACCCACTAGGTGACCTCAGGCAAATGACACTCTCTCAACCTCAGAGAAAAGCAAAGGCAACAAATCTTGCCAAAAAAAATGATAACCCATCATAAGCCAATTTTCAAAGGGGAGAGACATGATGGCTGGAAAGAACCTCCTCCTATCAGAGGTACTTTGTTTTTGTGTGCCTTCAAGTCATTTCTGACTTATGGCAACCCCAAAGTGAACCTCTCACAAGAGGTTTTTGGGGGGCAATATTTGTTCAGAGGAATCCTCTGAGGCTGAGAGAATGTGACTTGCCCAAGATCACCCAGTATCTGTGCAGAGATTTGAATCCTAGCCTCCTGTAGCTTTTAATAAACAAATAAATATTTGAATATTGGAGTCTAAATTTACATATTTAAATCTTGAATTAAGTCTTGAGGGTTCTCAGAAACAAATTACATTTACAGGGGGTCTCCAACAAAGAAAAGATTAAGAACCACTGCTCTAAAGTTTTAGAAATGATGTACCATGGAGAGGGAGGGAGGGAGAGAGAGAGAAGCCATTTCCACACTAGACTAGACCCCAGGATTCCATAGGATGTTAAAAAGTGCAATAATAGCACTATAACAGTCTAGTGCAGAAATGGAGAGAGAGAAAGAATGTGTGTTACATCTACACCTGCTACCATTTCCATAGTACCATCCCACATGCACGGCCCTTTACAAAGTCTGAAACTCCTCATCCTGAGGGCCAAACACTCCAGAAATGAAAACACAGAAGCCCGCAAAGAAAAAGGGAGGGAAATGGAGGCGGTGAGGAAACAGGTAACATTACGCATTTTCTCCCACTTGAATAGGGCCATTTCCGCACTAGCCTGTTATAGCGCGATGATTCCACTTTCAACCTCCTCTGGAATCCTGGGGTTTGCAGTTTCGGGAGGGGCCGGGCGGCCCCTCCCGAAACTGCAAACCCCAGGATTCCAGAGGAGGTTGAAAGTGGAATCATCACGTTATAACAGGCTAGTGCGGAAATGGCCTAGGTTGAGGCCATAGCATTTTGGAAACACCTCCACCCACACACAGTCAGAGTAAGCTTTTCCTAGCGGCTCAGACAACATCCATAACGATCAGAAAAGTACGCAGCCCCCCAGAAAGGCGCAAACATATACAACACATTTCCCTCAGACCAGCTTTTTGCTCTCTTCTTTGCACCACGAGGACTGTTACCTTGAGTCTCCCAGACGGGGGGCGAATAATTCTTCAGGGAGCAAACTCCCCGGCCTGATGGAGCAGCACCAACTTTTCCTCCTGCCTCTGCCTATTACGCTTCGTCGGGCTTTTGTTTTCCCCCCTTCCTTTCTTCCCTTCTCCTTCCCTTTCGCCTGCCCCCCCCTCAGTCATTCTCCCGCCTACTCATGGCTTTGACACTCAGGCACCCACTCGCCGTCCTTCTCATACACCTGGCGGGAGTTGTCTGCAGCAACCGGCTACTCCCTGGCGGAAAAGGGGACGGCAGGAGGCAGGCAGGGGCACATTGCCGACTGACGGAAGAAGCCGGGGTGGCCCAGGCCCAAAACAAGTCCCAGCAGCCCCTCCGCCCGCTCAGGAATGTGGGCTGCGGAGATTCCATTCAGAGAGGAGAGAAACTCAGGCTGGTGGGCGGGGATGGCAGCGGGATAAAAAGGAACCCGAGGCCAAAACAAGACTGGCCGGAACTAGGAGCTCAAGATCCTTTCTCTGCGCCCTGTGAGGCTGCTATTCATCCAATGACTGGTTCCCCATAGAGTAGACCCATTGCATAAAGAGCTGGATCAACACACTAGCTCCATTTCCACACTACAGTGTTAAAAGTGCTGCTATTCCACTATCAACCTCCTATGGAATTCTGGGGTTTCTAGTTTAGGGAAGGGCACTTCCAATTCTCAGCCAAAGAGCTCTTTGGTCTCAGTAAACTACAAACCCCAGAATTCCACAGGGCGTTGAAAGCGGAATAGCAGCAGTTTAACACTGTAGTGGGGAAATGGCCCAGAATGTTATAGCCCTGTTATTCCACTTTCAACCTCCTATGGAATTCTGGGGTTTGTAGTTTAGGGAAGGGCACTTCCGATTCTCAGCCAAGGAGCTCTTTGGTCTCAGTAAACTACAAACCCCAGAATTCCACAGGGCGTGAAAGCGGAATAGCAGCAGTTTAACACTGTAGTGGGGAAATGCCCCAGAATGTTATAGCCCTGTTATTCCACTTTCAACCTCCTATGAAATCCTGGGGTTTGCAGTTTAGGGAGGGGCCTCAAAGGCCAAAGAAGGTTGAAAGCGGAATAGCAGCAGTTTAACACTGTAGTGCGGAAATGGCCCAGAATGTTATAGCCCTGTTATTCCACTTTCAACCTCCTATGGAATCCTGGGGTTTGCAGTTTAGGGAGGGGCCTCAAAGGCCAAAGAAGGTTGAAAGCGGAATAGCAGCAGTTTAACACTGTAGTGCGGAAATGGCCCAGAATGTTATAGCACTGTTATTCCACTTTCAACCTCCTATGGAATTCTGGGGTTTGTCGTTTAGGGAAGGGCACTTCCAATTCTCAACCAAAGAGCTCTTTGGTCTCAGTAAACTACAAACCCCAGAATTCCACAGGGCGTTGAAAGCAGAATAGCAGTAGTTTAACACTGTAGTGCGGAAATGGCCCAGAATGTTATAGCCCTGTTATTCTACTTTCAACCTCCTATGGAATTCTGGGGTTTGTAGTTTAGGGAAGGGCACCTCCGATTCTCAGCCAAGGAGCTCTTTGGTCTCAGTAAACTACAAACCCCGGAATTCCACAGGGCGTTGAAAGCGGAATAGCAGCAGTTTAACACTGTAGTGGGGAAATGGCCCAGAATGTTATAGCCCTGTTATTCCACTTTCAACCTCCTATGGAATTCTGGGGTTTGTAGTTTAGGGAAGGGCACTTCCAATTCTCAGCCAAAGAGCTCTTTGGTCTCAGTAAACTACAAACCCCAGAATTCCACAGGGTGTTGAAAGCGGAATAGCAACCGTTTAACACTGTAGTGCGGAAATGGCCCAGAATGTTGTAGCGCTGTTATTCCACTTTCAACCTCCTATGGAATTCTGGGGTTTGTAGTTTAGGGAAGGGCACTTCCGATTCTCAGCCAAGGAGCTCTTTGGTCTCAGTAAACTACAAACCCCAGAATTCCACAGGGTGTTGAAAGCGGAATAGCAGCAGTTTAACACTGTAGTGGGGAAATGGCCCAGAATGTTATAGCGCTGTTATTCCACTTTCAGCCTTCTATGGAATCCTGGGGTTTGCAGTTTAGGGAGGGGCCTCAAAGGCCAAAGGAGGTTGAAAGTGGGATAACAGCACTATAACAGTCTAGTGCGGAAATGGCCCAAGTCTACCCTAGTTGCAACTAGCAATCGGTTTTAGCCCTCTCTTCCCTCCACTAATAATAATAATAATAATAAAATTTATTTGTATGCCGCCTCTCCACATGGATCGAGGCAGTGAACAACATGAAATACATTATACATTAAAAGACATTAAAAGACATTAAAAACATACATCACTTTGTTTTATATGCATTATCCTGAACAACCCTCTGACAGAGATTAGTACTATTATCACTGGTGCCATGTGAACTTTTGAATGGCAGAAGCTCATGATATTATTAGTATTAGCTTTCTTTATACTGTGTGCGCACACCCATTCGCCCACCTGCAGTAATGGACACTTACTGAGAGAGAAAGGCCATTTCCGCACTAGACTGCTACAGTTCTATGATTCCACTTTCAACATCCTATGGAATCCTGAGGTTTGTCGTTTAGGGAGGGGCTTTTGAGAACCTCAGGATTCTGTATGATGCTGAAAGTGGAATAATAGCACTGTAACAGTCTAGTGTGGAAATGGCCAGAGAGAAAGAGAGAGAAACCAGTCGAGAAAGAGGACGAACAATGAGACTGGTTTATGTAAAATGTGCACATGCTTCTACAGAGGTGGGAAACTGCATGCCAAGTTCAGCCTGCCGAGATTTCCCAGACAGCCACACCCCTGTCCCCCTAACACCATCATTTGATGCTTTCCCTTTTTTTTTTTTTTTTTTTGAGAGTCTGACAAATTACCAAAATGCTTGAAATGGTTGCCATTGAACATTTCCACCCCAACAAAAAGAAAGCCAGTGTGATATATTGGTTTCAGCACTAGACTAGAACCATTTCCGCACAAGGCTGTTATAGAGCTATGATTCCACTTTCAACACCCTATGGAATCCTGGGCTTTGCAGTTTCGGGAGAGGCTGAACTAGCTGGCCATTTGCTATCTAGTTAGTTAGAGCACAATGGGAACCTTGAAGAATTACAGATGTTGTTGAATGGCAGCTTACAGCATTTCTCATCCTTGTCTATGGTATCTAAGGCTGCTGAGACCTGAAGTTCAACAATATCCAGAAGGCTCAGAATTAGCATGTGGAAAATATACCTTTTTGAACAGAATTATTAGCTAACTGTCTGGGTATTAAGGAGATTATATTCCAAAAGTTACCTTTCCAGATTTTATTTTAATAGCATCTCTACAGAAATTTGCAACCTGAAACAGGACACCCGACCCTCCCATATGGGAGGATCAGCACAAACAGTTGATGTAAACATTGTTGCGTCATTGTTGTTGTGTCCCTTGGGTCATTTCCAATTTATGGCAACCCTAAGGAAAACATATCACAGGGTTTTCTTGGCAAGGTTTCTTCAGAGAGCGTTTGCCATTGCCTTTCTTCAAGGCTGAGATAGTGTGATTTGGCCAAGATCACCCAGTGTGTTTCCATGGCTAAGTGGGAAGTCTAACTCTGGTCTTTCAGAATCCTAGTCTAACACTCAGCCACTACACCATGGTACAAGTAAAAACATACACTTATTATGTATGTATTTGTAGGAGTTATATTTCAGCATACTTCCAAGTTTCCTAAAAGCAGCCCAGCACCTTCCAAAATAAAAGCAATTAAAATATTAAAATATTAAAAAGACAACACCAAAAAAAACACATCCAGGAGCATAACCTATTTAAAACATTAATTTAAATTGAATTAAAATATTCAAAACTTGAATGCACTAAAAACCCAGAAGCATTAACAATTTAAAGCATTCAAAAAGGTAACCTGGCACCCAAGCAAATATGAAACAAGGGCTTGACTGTCCTATGTGACAAGTGAAGCAGCAAAATAGAAATAAACATCAGTGAGCAAGGGAAGAAATTCAAAATAGTTGCATTAAAAGTAGGTCCCACGTTGAAGGCTAGGGTTAAAGTTGGATTGTGGCTGTGAAAGAATATTGGTTTAGATACAGGTATGTCTTTGTTCTGCGATAAATATGGATAGATACATAGATGTATATTAATAATAGGTATAGGTATTCCTATCAGATCTGCACTTGAACACTGGGGAGAAATTTACTGTATACCTTTCAACATTTCACAGATGAAGCTAGGATAAGTGTGGCCAAGCAACATCAGAGTGTAGTCAAGATGGCAGAAGTTACCAGTGAGGAAAAAACACAAGTGAGGAGCGGTTGCTGCAGCACGCTTTAGCCTGAGCCACTGGGAAAGCCAAAATTACACATATGCACACACATAATTGCGTGCAAGCTACTTTTGCACTTTGAACTCAACTTGTAACTAGCTACTGAAGTAAGCTGAGGACAAATGGAGGAAGTGGGTAGAGGAGGAGAAACTGGGGCACTTTAAAAACAGCTAGAAAGATGGGACTACAAAAGATTAATCAGTCCCTGCCAAATCTAAACAGTTGGATAGTATAGTCAGCCCTCCACATTTGCAGGTTTCACTTTTTCATGGATATTTTGCTATCACCTCTGCTGCCTCCCTTTTTTTGAAATTTTTTTTTGAAATATTTTTATTAAAGATTTTAATTAAAAATAAAAAACCTCCCCATTTCCAAGCTTGTTTTCCAGTTGAATCTGTGTGTATCCATTCCATTCATACATGATTGTTGCTTACTCAAGGGATTTGTTACATCTTACATTGTTAGACAATTGTTTTGTTACCTTACTATCTTGTTACATTGATACATTATTATTTTACCTCGCTACATTATTACATTGCATTACTTACAATCTTGCTTTGTTCTTATTTCTTTTCTTATATTATATCTTTATCCAATCCAAAACTTCTCTCCATTCCCTTTCAAAGTTCTGGATAGGTTTATTTCTCAAAGAAAACGTTAACTTTTCTGTCTCTACCATTTCCAGGACTTTTAATTTCCATTCTTCTATATCAACATATTTCCTTGCTTTCCAATATTGCACATATATCAGCCTTGCAGCTGTTATCAGATATTACAGTGTCTTCTGATGACATCTTATTTCTCTTTGTTGCCCAAGCATATTTAACAGATAAAATTCTGACTTCATTTCAAAATTTACATTATAAATTCTTTGAATTTCATCATGTATTTCCTTCCAGAATTTCCTTGCTATCTTACAAGACCACCACATATGATAAAATGTCTCTATGCCATTTTTAATAGGGACTGCAAGCCTCATGAGACTGAGAAGCTGCAAACGAGACTTGTAAGTCCCTAATAAAAATAGTGTGGGGCAGGAGTGGAGGTGGCAGTAAGGTCCACCAGCCACCCACTTTGGCCTTGTGAAGGAACCCTGATGCCTCAAAGAGATCCATGGGGGCTTGAATATAGTGATCATACTTTTTTTTAAATATTTTTATTGAATTTTACAATAAAAAATAAAAGGACATGACCCCCCCCTTCCCCACTTCCTTCTTTTTTCCGGTTAAATCTGCTTGTTTATCTTAACACATACATATTTTTAACTTTACAGTAATCTTATATTGTTGCTCTTACTTTGTTACATTGCTGCTTAATGGATATCTTATACATTGTTTATTATTTCTTTATCCAATTAAAAACTTCTCCCCATTCCCTTTCAAAGTTCTGGATAGGCTTATTTCTCAATAAAAATGTTAGCTTTTCTGTTTCTACCATATTCAGGACCTTGAGTTTCCATTCTTTTATATCTACATATTCCCCTTTTTTCCAATGTTGCGCATATGCCAATCTTGCAGCAGTTAACATATATAACAATACCTTCTGATGACATCTTATTTCTCTTTGTTGCCCTAGTGATCATACTTTTTGTGTGTATTAAATATGGTTTGGGAGGGCCTAGAGCTGTTCACAGTTTTTTCCACTTTCATGGGGGTCCTGTGCCCCTAGCCCTAGCACATGTGTGGGGATGACTGTATACCACTTCTTCACAGTCATGCACAGAAAATGCAGCAAATGGTTATATATTTGTAACTGTTGCATCCATATTGCTAGGGAAGAGAAGGAGTGCTTGTGGCATTTTCTGACTTTTATAATATAGATTTATACATATACATACATATACATATACATATACATATATATATATATATATATATATATATATATTTGTGGGCTGTTTGGGGATTCAAGGGTCTTCTGCCAGCAATCAATTTGAACTCGAACAACTGCTATCTGTCCCTCACCAGGACATCTAGGAACAAAGGAAAGCAGGAGAATTGGAGTGGAGGGAGGCAGAAAGAGAGGCAGAAATGGGGGAGAGAGGGAGAAAAGGATGTGGTACATAGGAAGGGAGAAAAAGAAACAGAGTTTCTGCTTTGTGATACCCCAACTCCCTTTGCTTGATGAATTTTACCAGCCAGCATAGTTCAAAACTTTTCAGCAGAGTGAGCAACTATGGGAGAGCAGGGAGCTACATAACCCCTCTGAGACCCTGGGTGGTAGTAGTCTCCTCACACCACACACCACTGCATAAAAGTCAAAACAGTTGTCCTGGGGAGGGGGGGATTTTTTGCCATGTTTTTAGGTCTCCCTGGGCCATTTTAGGGCCAGGAGAGGCCTTTTTTTCTTAACAACAGGAAGTGAACAGATGTCACTTCCAATTCTCTTCCTTTTTATTCTTTTTAAGGGTATCTTCTGGTCTTAAATAGGCCTGGGGGAGCAAAACCACATCAAAAATGCTCCCCAAATCCTCTATAGGGCAGTTGGGGGCCAAAAAAATGAGAAAAATGTGAGGCCTAGGGGCCACAAAAACAACTGGGGCCACATACAGTTGGCAGGCTTTGTCCACATCTGATCTTTGTCCGCATCTGATCTAAGATATTGGAGTTTTTACTTTTTAGTTAGAATCATAGAGTTGGAAGGTACCACAAAGGCCATCTAGGTCAACTCCTGCCAGGCAGTCACACTGTCAAAGTATTCATGAGAGATAGTTATCCAACACTGTTTAAAGATCTCCAGAGAAGGTGAATCCACCCTCTCCCCACATCTCTGCAGCTGTCTGTTCCACTGTGGAACAGCTCTTACTGTCATGAAGTTCTTCTCAAAGTTTAGGCAGCATCTCCTTTCTTGCTATTTGAATCTGTCACAGTGTTGATTTCTGTGGAGCAGCTGAAAACAAGCCTGCTCCATCTTCAACATGACACCCCCTCAAATATTTAAAATTGGCTATCGTATCACCTCTTAGTCTTTTCTTCTCCATGCTAGACAATCCCAGTTCCCTAAGCTGTTCTTTATAGGACATGATTTCCAGACCCCTTACTATCTTGGTATGAACACATTCCTGCTTACTTGACCTAAGTTCAGAAAGGTTTATTTAATGTTTCTATGTATCTGAAATCACATGAAATCACATGATCACCTAATGATCATAAAATCTAGTTTTTATACTATGTTCTGTTTAAATCCTTAAAATTTTAGTAACGTTTAGAATGACCCTGCAAGGTAGGATGGTATTTACCATCTATTATACACAACACCCAGCAACCAGAAGACAGCAACGTGTTTAAGAATGCATAAGGGTGTTAATCATCGCTAAGCTGTCAAGATGCATAACTCCTGTCATAGGTGGATCTGCTGGCCATACAGTCCTCCCTCCACATTCACAGGTTTGACCTTCACAATTTTGATTATTGGTGAGGCACATTCTTCCCTCCCCCCATTTTTCTCTTCTCATCCCTTGCATTCATCACCCCAGGCTTGCCAGGCTTGTGTTTAGGATGGCATTTTGTTTTCTTTTTGGGTGAGCAAAGCTCCCCTTCCTCTGCTGGAGGTGTGTGGTCTCTACTATGTGGCTCTACTTTCTGCTGTGTAATGGCTGCTGATTGGTCAGGTGCTCTTTGCTCCTACTGCTTCCTTTTCAAGATGGCTGCTAGAAGTAACTAGAACCCAAGAACTCTGCTCTTCTCTCTTTGAGTGGAAAGTATCGGTGTGTTCTTTACTGTGTCTTTTCTCTCCTCCGCCTCCAACGCTGTGGCCAGAGGCAAAGGAATGGGAGCGGGGAGTTCTGGAAGGGAATTGTGGAGGGTGGGAGTTGATATTTTTCCACTTTCACAAGGATTCTGTGTCCCTAACCTTGTGAATGTGGAAGGGCTACTGTAAATTGAAATAGTGTATGGTAGGCAATATACAGGCAATGTCATAAATTTTCCCAGAGTAAGCTAGATGCTACAAAGTATTGTGTGTTAATTTACGGTTGCAACATTTGGAGTTTGCTTGTATATTAAAAACTTTCAGGTGGTTAATTGATTTATTGCCTATTGCTACACTGTATGCGGTGAGGGGGAGAAGATCAATGAGGACAAAATGAAAGTATCAAGAAGTGTTTTGAAAAGTGGAAGGGTCTAAGAAAAAGACGGGGAATATATTCTTTCCCCAAACATGAAAAAAGGTAAACAAATGCAGGTCCAGGAACTGTCTAAATGTGTGGGGTGATGTTAAATTTATGATCTTCTCCAATCACAGTTTTGTGTACCTAAAATTTGTATGTGTGAGTATAAAGCCTGAGAACTCCATGTATGCTTTAGTCTCAGCAGCTCTGGAAGAAGTGTGCTGTGCTGCTTGCTTTGCTAAAAATAAACATTACTGACTACCTCAGAGTGAAGGTTGTGGATTAGGAGTTAACCAGGGCATGACATAAGGTGCTATGAGAACTCCCTAGCTTGATTTTTTTTTCTTAACCACTATGCTACTTCTATGTTCAGTTAAGGGAGATGATGCAGCCTCCATCATCTCCCAACACTCAGTGATATGAGGAAAGTAATTAGGATGTGCTGAGCTGGAGAGTTATTTAATTACATTGATGTAAAAAGCAGCACCTTGTTTAGTTTTTACAACCATACAATGAAGAGAGTAAGTGAGCCCATTCTATTGTGTGTGTTCAGAGGTGAACCAATAACTTACCACAAAGATTTTCATGGACTAACACTTAAAGATATATTTACCCATGACTTGGCCATTGATCATTCTGCTAAAAGATAAAATACAAATTACAACAGCAGCAGAGGAAAAAAAAATAGCATAGATAACTGGATAAAATAATCCCATAAATAGTGTGACTCCCCCATAAAAGTCTTCATAAAACACTTAATGGAATAATAAAACATTTACAGCAAAACCAACTATATATTACGTTAGATTTATAGTCTAATTTGCTCCACCCTCCACATTTGGTCTGCAGGTTGGTCCTTCTTGCAGCCTCTACCAAACTTGAATTTTACTGAGAAACATTAGGGGAGATAATAGCATTCACACCTTCTGAGGTTGTTGTTAACAAAATAATATCTATTTATTTAGATCAATATGTACCATGCTATGCAACTCCTGATGTATGTTTACTCAGAATTTTCCACTATGTCCAATGGGGTTTACTCACAAATAAGTGAGTGTAGGCTTGTAGACTACAGCTTTAATCTGATGTAACATTATAGTGTTAAAAGTTCACCTGTCTGCTATAAAGCAACGTCCTTTATATTTCTGGGTTTTGGTTACCATCTCTTAATGGCCACCATTTACTCTACTGATCATTCCTCAGATTTAGCATATGAATTCCAAGTTTAATGTATCCTATCCATCTGCCTCTAAAGAACTGAAGGCTACATATATAATTTCATTTATCTTCAAAAAACTCTGTGTGGTGGCATAGCTTAGAATGGGATTTGAATCTGCATCTCCCTGCTCTAACCATTATACCACACTGGCTCAATAATAGCACTGACAACACAGCAGGCGGTTCAAACTGTCATCTCAGTCTTTAAAACAATCCTGTATTTGGTTCTCCATTATTATCCCCAGAACGTGGAAAAGTTACTTTGTAGACTACAGCTCTCAGAATCCCCTTGTTAACATAGCAATGTTGGCTGGGGAACTTTGGGAGCAGCATTACAAACCAGTAACTTTTCCATACTCTGATCTCCAATATTGCAGATAAAAGTCTGAAATACAATGGCTTGCCTAAGGCATTGGCAACTTTCTGTGCAATCCTATATGCACCTGCTCAGAAGTAAGTCCCACTCAGTACAAGGTTGCAGCCCTAGTGACAGTGCATGAAAGAATTAAGAACTAAACTTATTAGCCAGTTGAATGATTGGTTTTCTTTACCACCTTTCCACTGTTCAAAAAAAACACTTGAAACAGTTAATTATGATAAAGAACTGATTAGAGACAAAATCTTAAGCTTAACATAAAATAGAGTACATTAAAAATAATAAAGGACATAGCCAGCACCCAACAAGTTAGGCCTTCTTCAGTCATAGACTAGCTTGAGTGCCAAAAGCTTGCCTGATCAAAAAGGTATTTGTTAACATGAAGGAGTACTCTCAATGAGGTTTTCCATAGTGTGGAAGCAGCCACTAAGAATGCCCTTTCATGTCAACAATATACATGCCTCCAATAGTGGCGGGACCAAAAGAAGAGCCTCCTCTGAAGAGCTTAGGTTTTTCAAACAGACATGTCCGAAGTCTTATAGGACTTTATAGATCATAACCAGTAGTTCACTTTGTTCTGGAAACAGAAGCTGACATAACAGAGGAATCAGTGTTGACTTGCCCTGGTCAACAGTTTGCCTATAGCATTCTGGACCAACTGATGTTCCCATACAATTTTGAAAAGGCTGATCAGTCACTTAGCCACTGTACTACATTAGCTCTGACTACAGACTTACTGGATTGTACACTTGGCCACCACTTTACTACTTTTAAGGACAAATGACAAACATGTAGCCATCCACTTTGTTTTGTGTTAATAAAAGAAGATTTTTTCTGTGACACCTTCAAAGGACAGTAAAGTTTCCAGGGTTGTGCCAAAGACAGAGAATATTAACAGAAGAAATATGGAGAGAAATGTTTTTGACACTGGTAGGCCGTCAACTCATTTTTAATATGAAAAAAATATACTGTGCTGAAATTGAAGAAAGAGTTTAAAAAATAGCTGGATGAGATTCATCTCGAGATTTATTTCCAAAAATAAGCACAAAAAACAGTGCTGCAGTATAGCCAGAGCTCATAGGACCAAACCCCTGATCTGCCACCCACTTTATTATCTGTTTCCTCTGAATTGAACTAGAATTCTCCTAGTGAGAGGAGAGACAGATTGTTCCAGCAACAATAACTATTCCTTTGGTATGGCAAAATATTTGGAGAGTGGTTTGGTCATAAATGGGCAATCAAGATCCATTAGACTTACAGAAATCCTGTTCTTGGCAGACATGAGAACTGCTAGAATTGGTTTGCTGATACTGATTAACACAGCCGTCTGGATTTTTGGTCTCTGCTTATGACAAGTGACACAGTGAGCTCCTGCTTTTCTAAACTTGCCATTACACTACTCATAACAAGCACTGCAGTAAGGTTAATATCTGCTAAATGAAATCCTAATATTCGTACTAAGAATATTAGAGGCAGAATGCTGATCAGAGCAGACTGGGGGAAAAATTAACTGTGGGCTTCAAAAGCCATTCATAATATTTCCAGGTACAAATTGCATGGAAACCAGCTAATTTAGACATACCCTCGGGTTTGGTACTTACACAAAAAAAAGCATAAAGAGGAACTTTAAGCTCTGTTTCCTGTATTCTGCTATCTATGCACCCTCCGTTTCTTTGTTGTCCCTAATTGCCTGCACTAATGTTTCCATAATTAAATTGAAGAGAAAAGGCTGTCACAGACGTCTCACAGTTATTCCCTTTTGTAAGAATGCATATTGGGGTCAGTCTTAGTGATGTTTCTCGGCACACATGCCCTCAGGTTTCTGCAGATTAATATTCTATATTTTTTTGAAGTCTGTACATTTGAAGTGTTTAAAACACGGGGTGGGGAGAATTCTGTCGCAGGGGTGGGCAAGTTGTTAGGCAGTACGGCCATCACTGATTTCCATATTTGAATTGATCTCACACATTAGTGGATTTGAATAAATGTGCATAGAAGCTATAACTGGTGGACTGGGGACTTAATCCATGAAGCAATTTGTGAAATTTCCAGCATGATACTGCAAGTGGCAGCTCTTTGAATGTCCATTATTTAATTAGGAACTCAATTTGCATTTACAGACAGTCAGCAAAGGATGTGTCTTCTTTCCAGGCTCAGCAAATGTACAACATTGCCAGGAAAGGAAGCACATTGTAAGAAAGGGGCAGGGGGTGGGGAATTACTGCATATTTAGGAAACCAACAAATCCACCTTATTAGCTGTTGATCACTGAATGAGAGAAAGAGACAATGGTGGAAAGGCTGCATCACCATTTGGAATGAACAACCTATGGAGTAATCATTTAACAGAATTTACTGACCACAGGACATGGCAGTAGACATCTTTTCTACAGTTCCTGACTGAGAGCTCAGAAAAAGCTACTTTTTGGACTAACTGTCCCAAAATCCCTCAATCAGAAGTGACTATGGTGGTTGTAGCCCAAAAAAGTTTTGTTTTTTTCCCCACCTCTACACTGGCAATTGGTAGTGCTGGGCAACAGAGTCCAAAACATCTCAAAGTCATTAATTTCCCAATTCCAGTTTAGAGGGTTTTTATAGTGCATTAGACAAAATCAGGGAGAATATGTCTATCAGAAACTGTTAATCAGAACAGCTAAGTGGAATCTCCATGTTCAGAGGCAGTATAAGCTGGTAAGGGATAGTAGGAGAAGGATTCTCATGCCCTGCATGCCAGCTTCCCCAAGGCATCTGACAAACAGAATGATGTTTGCATCAATAGGACCGTGGTATCTAGATTGAGAGAGGTAATGGTACTACTCTATTCTGCACCGGTTAGGCCTAATTTGGAATACTGTGTCCAGTTCTGGGCACCTCAATTCAAGAAGGATATTGACAAGCTAGAACGTGTCCAGAGGAGGGTGACCAAGATGGTGAAGGGTCTGGAAGCCATGCCTTATGAGGAACGGCTTGGGGAGCTGGGTATGTTTAGTCTGCAGAAGAGAAGATTAAGAGGGGACATGATAGCCATGTTTATATATTTGAAGGGAAGTCATATTGAGGAGGGAGCAGGTTTGTTTTCCACTGCTCCAGAGACTAGGACAAGGAGCAATGGATTCAAGCTGCAGGAAAGGAGAATCCACCTGAACCTCAGGAAGAACTTCAGAGCTGTCCAGCAGTGGAATATGCTGCCTGGGAGTGTGGTGGAATCTCCCTCTTTGGATGTTTTAAAGCAGAGGCTGGATAGCCATCTGTTGGGAATGCTTTGATAGGTATTCCTGCATAGCAGGGGATTGGACTTAATGGCCCCTGGGGTCTCTTCCAACTCTATGATTCTATGGAGTAGATCAAGGGGTCTGAGGGTATACTGGACACTCCCTCTGGACCTCTGCAGGGGCTGCACCATCAACAGAGGTGCCACTAAAATTTGGTGGCCCTGTAGCACCATCCATGGTTCAAGAGAGTACGAGCACGTATTTCCAAACCAAAGGGCCCTGTGAGATTGCAGGGCAAAATATCCTGGCGGAAGAAGATGCTGGTGCTTGAATCCAAATATTAGTCTTAGCTAGAGTAGATCCATTTCAGCCATGAGGTTTACATAAGTGTTGACTTACCATTCAGCAACAGATTCTATTCTAGCTACAACTAACAGTGGGGTGTGTGAACTACCTCTAGAGCAGGCTGATTTTTTCTCTGTTCGTGTGGGTTTTCTAGTCCAGTGTTATGAAGGGTAACTCCTTCAGCCACACTGATCCTGGAACCAAATGCCAGAAAGTTAGAAGAAAAAAGAGCGACTGAAAGATTATTACCTAAAGAAGCCATCTGCTGTGCAGGTGGCTTACAGAGATATTTTTCTGTTACCTTGGATGAACCAGGGCTGCCCCTAGGTGATCAATCAAGGAAACATGTAACTGGAGGAGAAAGGGTTAAATTCATTTTTCTTTCCTGCTACAGCTAATCAAGGTTGGTTATATCTCAGGACAAGGTTAAAAAAACTGGGTTGTGAAATAAAACCTATCATGGACTTGTTTGCAAGGCTACACTGATGCTAATTGGAAAGGGTTCCTGGAAACCACAGAACATATGGACAAACTTATTTTATAGAAGCAGATGGTAATTGTTATGTGTAGATTGTTGTAGGGTATGATGTTTGCATTCTCTCTTTTTTTGCAGTGGTTCATATAATTACCTTACTCCATGCAGAAAAATCTAGAGAAGTACCAAGAGGAGCTCTGAGAGTTCATCTCTGCAATAGAAGATAAGATCATTGCAGGGATGAATCCTGACCACTGCCACCACCTGTAAATGTGTTAACAATTCCCCTCAGGGGCTGCCTTTCTGGGACAGCACAGACATCACAAACATACTAACTCATAAAAGAGTCAGTACAGTATATGCTTAAAGAACAATAAAGATCTTTGTCTGTATGTGTGTTGCACAACTTAACAGGGAGCAAGTCAATCAAGCTCAGTGTAGTATACTCTCAAGTAAGGACTCAGTTTCACAGTTAATTTACAATTAACAGTCAAAGAAATACATGTTGAAAAGAAGAAAAAAAGAAAAAACTGAAACTAGAAAACAATACTAACAAACTAAACTAAAACACTGAACACTAACTAAAACACTAAATGCTAATCTACTAAAACACAACAAAGTTCTGACTCCTCATTCCAACCTGCAAAGAAAAAAAAGAAAAAATATATTTTTCTACCATTACAGATCCAACTAAGTAATTCTAAATAAATCATTCAGGCTTCACAGGTCTTTAGCTCACCTCAAACGCCCCTCCCTAAACTGCAAACCCCAGGATTCCATAGGATGTTGAAAGTGGAATAATAGCACTATAACAGTGTAGTGCAGAAATGGCCCTTGGTCTCATAGAACTCAACAATCCAACCCTGGGGCTTCACTGTATTCACAACCCTTCCTTCATTCTCTCATTCCTGACAACAAATATGTTAACTCCTTCTCTTCCTAGATGTCTGTCATGCTGTTCTCTAAAACAGCTAAGCCTGACATTTCCTCCAGGGAATATGATAACTATATTGTGTTGCCCACACATGTACCTTGCAGAGCTGCACAAATGGACCGAAAATGTTTCCTGGCCATCTCACCACAAAATGTGTGCATTGAGTTTTGTGTCAGTTGAGTTTTGGAGTCCCCATTAATTTTACAGGGTTTTCTCAGGCAAGGAATAACCAGAGGTGGTTTTGCCAGTTCCTTTGCCTGAAATATAGCCTACGGCATCTGGTATTTGTTGGCAGTCTCCCATCCAAATACGAACCAGAGCCAACTCTGCTTAGACAGGATCTGGAGCCTTCAGAGTATTTAGGCCCCGCACCACAAAACTGGTTTTGTTAACTGCCCTCAAATTGACTTTGACTTATAGCAATCGTATGAATGAGAGATCTCCCAAGTCACCCTACTTTTGTACACCACAAAATAGGCTGCTTTATTCTAACTGCAGCTCAGGATTCTCTTTTGTTGAGAAAGAGGATCAGGGCAACTGTTATTTTGGTTTTGCCCAGAAAGCCGTGTTCTAAAAGTGTAAATTCAAAATTGCTTTTCTCTTACTTGTTTTAATGCTAAGACGTATAGAATGGCTGCCTCTGTTGCCACTTTCTGTAAGACTCACTACAGTAATCCCTTCACATTTGCTAGGGTTAGGGGCATAGGACCTCTGTGAAAGCAAAAAAATCATGAATAACTCTAGGCCCTTCCAAACCATATTTAACACACACAAAAAGTATGATCACCATATTCAACCCACTGTGGATTTCTTTGAGGCATTGGGGTTCTTTCACAAGGCAGAAGTGGGTGGCTGGTGGGGCTTACTGCCACCTGTACTGCTTCCCCACACCATTTTTACAAGCCTTGTTTGCAGGGCTTAGAAGCCTTGCTTGCAGTTTGTCAGTCTTCCAAGGCTTGCAGTCCTTATTAGAAATGGTATAGGGAGGCAGCAAAGGTGACAGCAAATAATCTATGAATAATCAAATCCACAAAAGTGAAACCCACAAATGTGGAGGGCTGATTGTATTATAAGGAACACTGCAGCTGAATATCTACAGAAGAGTGGCAGCAACATTTATATTGGAAGTGCAGCATTAAATGCTTCGCACCACTGTTACTTCCGGTATGGCACCCCGGGTGAGGACCCCCAGATATCACTTTGATATCATCTAATTCGGCCTTGGCTGGATTGGCTTGCAGTTCCCACACTCCATGTGTTTGCGAGGTCCTCCGGACAAGCACGGACATGAGTGCGGCCACTAATGGTTTTACATTCCAGACTCTATTGAGACCAGCAGCCTAAACTCTGCTCCCAGCTTCAGGGGACTTTCAGCTGCAAACTACACAACAGCCTCCTGGCTCTCAGCCGAGCTACTCTTTTATGTTGGGCCACCAACGTCCTGGCCACACTATTGTCTTCAAACACTAATCCAATCATGTTAAACTTGACCTTTCCAAATCCTTTGTCCAGAGCCAAAACTCCTTTTGTTCTCACCTGGCTTGCCATAGCCAAAAGGCACAAACTCCCTTATAAAAACCCCTCACTTTCAACCAGTCTTCGGATCACTTTTGACTGCCATCCCGCCTTGCTGCCGGTTGTCTAAGGGACTCCCCTCAACTCCCCAGGCTGAGCTTTCTTCCCCGGAACCCCTCTTCTCTCCAGGACTACGAGACCAGGTCGTATTGCCTTTCCCGAACCAACCTCCGTTTCTCTTTCCAAGTTAGTTAGTTTATGTCTTGTCTTTCGTGTTTTTGCCTTTAATAAAGAATTGTCTGTTATTTGGAAAACCTTGTCTAGCTGCTCTCTGACCCGCCGCTGTATACATTGGGTTTAAAGATCCTTGCGAAGTTACCCTGCCTCTTGCTAGCCAAAAGAGTGTTCCAGCTAATTTTCCCCAATTTGGTATTTTATTTGGCAATCTGGGTGCCCCTCCCAGGACCCCGCAAAACACAGGGTAACACCACCACCCCAAAAAAGCAGTGATTGAAGCAGCCTTACATATAGCTATAGCAAAGTCATGGTGTGCTACTCCTCAACTTTTAAAGGGAAATGTGGATTTTTTAAACATTATTATTTCTTTTTTTAAAAAAAGACCTTTCCGGGGGGCGGGGAAAAGGATTCCAGATCCTTTATTTGCCAACAGATCCAAAAGTTTAAAGAACATCTTGCCCTGGTTTTAAAGGGTTGGGAGGGGCACCTGGTGAATGTCTAATAGGAAGTGACATGTACTAAGGTCAATGGGACTTCACCCCAAAGAAAAGAGGTAAAGAATCAGCACCGTTATTAGAAGAAACAAAGTTGGGGGAAAACCATTTCACAGAATTGTTTCTCTTAAACAATCAGTTTAAGAAATATCTTGTAGAATCACTGTTTCTGCTGGGCCTGCTGCAGGGGAATATTTGTGACTGGTCTGTGACCTTAAAAGTTAATGGGAAATTGGAATCACAGGTCACTACAGTTTGTTCTAGTTCTGTGATCATGTTTCCTTTTCCCTCTGGCGGAAGTTTAGAGCAGCAGTGTTGCAGGTCACAAATTTACAGTAGAGAACACTTGGGGATTTATTTTCAATGTCTGTTTATTTACAAATCTGATTTACAAATATATGGGTTGAGCAGGTATTATGAAGATAAAGCCACAGGCAAACATTCAATGCCATTTTCACAATTAAAATCCCACATACACTACACCAGGGAGCAATTTCACCAGAAAACTGGATTCATCTCCTCACCTCCTCATAGCTGTAATTAATTTAAAAGATAAAAAAACCAGCAAGATATCAAGCAGAGAACCTGCAAGGAGGAAGAGAGTCGTTGTGGGGTTCTGCTTTGTAATGGCAGTATGAGAAAGACTGGTGAGGCACAGTCTGCTGTTGCCTTTGACTGTTTTTAACCGAGGCTTCAGCAAACTGATGTTTGTGAGGTATGTTGGATTACACCTCTACGAATACCCATCCTACACATCTGGAGGTACCAGGCTGCAGAAGGCTGAGCTAAGCAATAAGAACCAAATATCTGGAAATCCATAAACTTATTTAGAACTTTGCAGCACCTGGGTAAATTCCATTTTTTTAACTACAGCTTCAAGAATCCCCTAGCATGTGCATCCAGCAGCCATGCTGACTGAGAGATAACTGGGAGCTGTAGTCCAAACATGTAACATTTCCAGATTCTATAGGAAAATGGTACATCATCCAAAATTTCTATCTGATTGGTGGGGGAAGGAACCTGCTAGATCTCTTCTTTGTCTTTCTTTACTTGTTCGTCTTCAACCTACCAAAATCAGCAGGTGAAATTCAAACATATTTACATAGTGTCTGTCTCTTCCTTCAAGTCATCTGTCAACTTATGGCAACTCCATGAATTCCACATACTGTAATTTTTTTAGGCAATATAGCCTATAGCACTTAGTATTCATTGGTGGTATCCCATCCAAGTACTAATCAGGGCTGACCCTGCTTAGTTCCCAAGATCAGAAAGGATCTGGTTCCTTTAGAGAATTTAAGCCTACAATCCATAAATATATCGTATTGGAATATATATGTGCTATCTAATAGATGCTCATAAAACTGGCATTGTATAATTATTTTCAGATTAAAAAACACAACAAAAGTTCAACTAAAAACCAACTGTACAAAACTAATGCAATAAAAAAAAATACAGATGCAATATAGACCACAGTATGAGGATTAAAAATAAAGTGGAAAGCCAACCTGCTACAATATAATAAAAAAGGAGTTTTTAAAAATCAAAAAGCCAAAGATTGTTAGAAGCACAGGAGCCAGACTCAGTAAAAGTGATGGCAACTTTAGTTATCTTCTGTTTTCTTCCAGTATATTTTCCTTTTACATAGTATCTGCAAAGACACCTTGGCCAGTCTTTAGTACTGCTTGAAAGAGACAGCCTTTGGAAGAAAGGGAGGGTGAAGGAGGATGGAGACTTGGAGAATCTTCCTGAAGAGCACAATTCAGCATTTGCATTTCATCTGCCCCATTAGGCTCCAGTTAACACAGTCGGTGTTAAGTCTCACTGCTGACTCATCTTCAGGAAAGGAAAGAGAGTGTGCAGGGTGCCAGTCAGCTCCTGTCTTCTCCCAGCCAGTCACTGTACAGCTATTGCTCTCTCAGATGCAGCTGTGAAAGAGAGAACACTCAACCCACGGCCTCTAGTCAGCGTTCAATTCCAGTCTCGCTTCTTTGCCTCCAGTCAGAGGAATCAATTCGCCAGTTTCAAATGAATGATCAGAGGCCAGGACAAACTGTACCGTCTCCAGTGAACTGAGACCAAATGGAGCTTTGACAATTGTTGCTGCTAGTTATTCTGCAGCAGCCATCCCAAATTTCTTTCTCTCTACCTGTCTCAGAATCATGTTCTCTTTATTCCTCCTCTTCTTCATTTTAATGAGATGGTTTCCTGGGCCAGTATTACAAGAAATGGGGGAGCAAAGTAAGAAAAGCAAGGCAATAATAATTACAGCTTCTGCTGAAAAGTGATGGTGTAGCATTAACCCAGCAAGACGGAAGAAGAAATGCACAGCTCATGCAAGAACCGTGTCTGTCTGTCAGTATTCACAGTAGAAATCATAGTTAGTCTCACATTTCATAAAAACAGAATCATATCTGGCAAGTGACAGGACAAAGAAGATGGCCTTTTTTTAAAAAAAAAATCTTTAAGAGAAATCTAGCACATAAAGGAGAATTGCCTTATTTATAAATCAACACACCTCATTTACAAAATGGAGGTAGGTGGGTGTCCAGGCATTGTCATCTTCCATTTGTAACCTTCCTGTGTTTTCCCATCATTTCTTCCATTTGTTTGTTAATACTAGGGGCAAGCAGTATTCAGGAAAGGAAAAATGGAATAGCTACACAGTATGTTTTGACTGGTACTGCTCTACGAGCACTTTGTCCCAGACCAATTTTGTATTCTATAACCTGTCAGAATGATATCTTAGCTCTTTATTTTGTCCTCATGTAAGAGCTAAAGCTCCCCATGAGAGGCAGGGTGAGAAGGGCAAGTTATTACGGAAATGCATCAAGAGTGCCAAGTAGGGGTGGGCTTTGTGTACAAATTAAGCCGGTCATCTGAAATAAGCTTACTCGAATGCCACAAATAAGCCCCCACTGATTTCCGTTGAGACGGTGGCAAGATAACAGCTGCAACACTTCACACTTAAATCAGCTTTTTTTACCTTTTTGGCGCTCCCTGTGTCTGTAACTCAAAATGTAAAACATAGAATAGCTAGTGCAGAACAGCAGGGACCGAGCTTTATGGTAAGTGTATCTCCAGTCAAAGCCAATATATTCAGATAATACCACTCTGTTGAGCAACACAACACATGCACTGCTTCTTTCTTCTCTTCCCCATCCCCCAAAGTGATGGCAGTGGGATTTTACCTCCAGTCTACTTAGATGGCAAGCATCACAGTGCAGGAGAAGCAGCCAGAAACAGGCCTTTTAAAAGTTATCTTTGAGGTACAGCTCTCAGAATCCTCAGCCACTGTGACCCATTGTGAGTCTGGTTGGAGGATTCAGGAAGCTGCTGTCTAAAAAAAGTAACTTTTCCAGCTGCACCCTTCCCATGGTTGTAGGTGAGTAGTGACATGTAACAAACCAATAGACTTTCTCACATGATCATGCACATCTTATAGGAAGACCATCCAGCTAGCTCAGACATTTCTTACAAGGGGGAGTGTTCATTCTCAGTAACAACAGAACTAGTGTTCTAGATCACTTATTTATCCAACCCAAATTTTGGAAGTAAATGAGCTTGGAAAAATTACTCTCTTGCCTACAGTCACCAGAATCTGCTAGTAGCCATGCTGGTTGGGGGATGCTGGGTGTTATAGTCCAAAAATAACTGTTCAAATGGTTTGGCCAAACCTTTGCCTTCCTTTTACTGTTCAGCAAAGTAGCTGCTTATACCTAATCAAAAAAAAAGAGACGATAACATATCCAATATTGCTTATGCTACATATAGATGCAAATCATTACTATAATTAAAAGGCAAATGTGATACATCTCAGTATAAGTAGACTGTGCTAGGCAACCTGTGTGCCTGCTCACGTATGCTCACTGCATGAGGCCTTGGATCTCCTTCTGATTTTCTTTATGTTAAAAGCAGATGTGGACTGAACAGTGTGTCACAGCAAGAAGTGGTGGGAAACCTTTATTGCTCTAGATGTCTTAGCCAACAGCTTCTTTACCATTGACCAAGCTGGCCAGGCTGAAGCCTGAACCTTCTGGAGACCCAAAGAATCCTTGCACCTAGGATAGATGACACTTTTTAAAACAGGTAAAAACCCTTCAAATAATGTACAGTCCTCTACCTAGAGCCAAACTGTCCTAAAGTCCTACAAAACTCTGCTGATAGAGTTTTCTGTAGGATCCATACCATAAGATGACCACCTATGAATTAGAACGTGTAGATTATTTCAAAATGGTTGCCCTTTGGCTTTTTTTTGGTGCTAACGTGAAGAAGCGGCACCTCTTATTTTAAGTAGAGTTCTTAACATCCTTTGTAGAAAATGCCTAAGGCTCTCAAAATGAGCAAACATGGATTTATCCTATTCAGGTCATGTAAATGAAACCCAGGGGACTTTCCCCAGCTATGGTAGGGTAAGCAATAGATGTTGCCCATTTAAGGTATTACAAACAAATTGTGTGAATCATGAAATCAACCTCTTGGGTCACTCCTTCCTTTAGGCAGGCTTCTCCTGGAGCTAGTAGTTCTTACAATTCTTTCTTTGAAAAGTTCAAAATCACAGAGATTCCCCTCTCCAAAAAAACTAAAAAAAACTGGAGTTGGGTCTGCAGTTGTTCTTGAAACTACATTCAATAGTCAAACATTACAAAATATTGTGTAAACTCGCACATTCCCTAGATTCTTCATCTGGAAAGAGTAAAAAATGGAAGAAAATGTGTATATGCATATGTTTTCAAGTTGCCTGTAAACTTATGGTGACCCTATGAGTTTCATAGGGTTTTCTTAGGGAAGGATTACTCAGAGGTGGTTTTGCCAGTTCCTTCCTCTGAAATATAGCCTACAGCACCTGGTTGGCAGTCTCCCATCCAAGTATTCAACAGGACGGGTCTGGCATAGTAGTTTCTGAGATCAGACAGGAGCTGTTGCCTTCAGAGTATTTAGGCTCCATGCAGAGAAGGTGAGGAAGGGAAGTGGGAGGACACTCTAGACATTCAAATGAGACTCCACAAGATACTGAGGTGATTTTAAGTTGGATCTGGAAATTTCCTAAGGGTGACTGATAAGAAGATCCAGGCAAGCAATCTTTGAACCCCATTTTTGAAAGTCAGCCACCAGCAGACCTTGGAAAGGTTACGTTCTTTGATCATAATTCCCTCACTCTGGCTGGTGGTTTCTGGGAGTTGTAATCCAAAAATTGTTTTCCCAAATTCTTGTTGTCACATAGAATGGTCTTCATCCTTGCAGATGATTCTGAGAAGCTGCTCTATGACACAGACTCTTTCCATTCTCCACATTCATTTGTGACTTGTCTAATATGTATTCCCTGATAAAAGTTTTGTCATTTTTCTTTTGGCCAGCTTGGCAACACTTGCTTTTTTGTTAACATCCCTAAGCTTCTCTCTCTAGCTGCTGTTAACCAAGGCAGTGAACAAAACAGTCAAGCTAAAAATGATTATCAATACCGAAAGAATGAAAACACCTGGGAAAGCTAATTTCCTCACTACTACCTCACTACAGGTGTTAATTAGCTGAGCAATGCTAGGATAGTTGTATTATTGCCAATTATTACTGTTGTGAATGGTCCTTGCACTTCATTTGCATGCATTAAAGTTTTAATTGAATTGTTGAGGGCTGTACTTTTTACATTTCATTGACCTCTACTGCTGTTTTTTCTCTTCCTACCACCATATGTCTAGGGAATGTGCAAACTGAGGAGAAGACATCATGCATAGAGTCAGAGAATGGAAAGTTGACTTTAACACTTCCAAAAGCCCCCAATGAATACTGTATGGTAGATGCTTTGCAGCTACACACTCCTTACTGCTGATAAGATGGAAGGGGCAGCCTAATGATATTACAAGAGGGTCTGTGATATAGCATTTTGTTGAAAGTTCCCACCCATCCTAGGTGAGCTCCTATATCTTGCCTGTAAGGGTGAGCAGGTCCTTTCTGAGGAAAAAAAATGTTACTCCACATAGAGCTGGCTCTACCATTAGACAGAAAGGTGGCTGACCCAACAGTAGATCTTGTGTGTCATGAGAGGGCAGCAAGCAAATGTTTATTTATTTACATCATTGTTAATTCAGTGGGAAAAGGTACTTGTGGGATTTTCTGCCATAAGAACCAAAATAATTTGATTCACTTTGGCTGCTCAGCGCTTTTACTAGGATGAGACAGAGGTATCATTTGCTGCTCTGCCTCTAGCAGCAAAAGCTCTTGGGTTGGCCCTTTAGCTATGTAAAGTTTCAGACAGGCTGTTCAATTTAATGCCTTTCCTTGCCCTTCAGTAATATCAGGATTCTTAACTAGCACAGTGTTGTGTGTATCTTACCATATTTCCAGAATACTTCTCACCTGCTTCCATTTGGAAAATAGAATTAGATAACCTCTGGGTCTTTTGCAGGCTTACAGCTTTAGGATTTTCTAGTCTCCAAGGAGAAAAGAATAGGTAAAGGGCCCTTGCTAGAATATAGTTGGTATCACCCTGTGTTCATTAGAACTGCAGGCCATGTGCAGGGGCAAAGAAAAAGCAGGGCTTGAGCGCCTGCAGCAAAATCAAATCTCAGATACGGTCTTTTAAATGGAATCCATTTTTCATAACTGAATCATTTCTCAGCACAAAGCTGGGCCCATCCCTCAAGCCAGTGATGAATAAGCCTGAATCAGAATTAAACTATAAATCTCCATCTTCAGATAGGTATACCCTTGGCTCTGCTTCGGAATTGTCTTCTTATTAAAATACTGTCTTCTTATTAAAATACTGTTATGCTTGCAAAAAAATAAAATAAATATAATGGCACTCAGGATTACCCTCTTCTCTCTCTTTCCCCACTGCCCTGTGTGTATTTGTATATGCATGCATGCTGGCTAGGTTTTTAAAAAAATAATATTTCAGTCGCTGGTTCTACAGAAGAAAACAATATTACGTATATTGAAAAGGATAATAAAATTGGAAGAGAACATAACAATTGGAGAAGTATGACAGGCTGAGATTTTCTAGTTTTACATTGGGCTTTTCACTGGCCATTTCCACACTTGACTATTACAGTTCTATTGTTCCACTTTCAACATCCTATGGAATTCTGGAGTTTGCAGTTTAAGGGGGGGCATCTTTGGCCTCAGTAAGCTACAAACCCCAGAATTCCACAGGATGTTGAAAGTGGAATAATATCACTAGAACAGTGTACTGCGGAAATGGTCCTGGAGAAGTATGACAGGCAGAGACTTTCTAGTTTTACATAGGGCTTTTCACTGCCTCTCTTCTGCCCTGCATTCCATATCTGCCCATGTACCTACTCACTAGTTCACATACTCTGAGTATAGATTATCCTTTATAGAGCAGGAACAAAATGACAGATCCACTGTGGGCTTCACTGTTTTAACCAGGTGTGGGATTCATACAGCTCTCCAGATATTGTTGGACTGAAAGTCCCATCAGCCCTAGCCACTATAGCCAATGTGAGGAATGCTGAGGGTTGCAGTTCAACAACATTGGGAAGGCAGCAAGATTCTCAATTGTGATTTAAACAATGGAAATGAAGGTAACAGCAAGAGAAGAATGACTGTTCTATGTACTCATACATAGGGCCCTATCACACTACATGGTTACAACACTATTATTCCAGTTTAGATGCCATGGTACCATTGTATGGAATCCTGGAATTGTCAGCTTAGGGAGAGGAATTTAGAATTCTCAGCAGGAGAGCTCTTGGTCCTCAATAAACTACAAACCCCAGAATTCCACAGGGTAAAGCCATAGCAACTAAAGTGGAATAATAGTGCTGTTTCAATGTACTGTGATAGGGCCCATAATCAGGCTTACTTTCATGAAGAGGAGGAGAACTATGGGATTGTACCAAAGTCTTCATGGAAAAGATGGGTTTGGAGGAGGGGTTTAAAGGAAGAGCAGGAAGTGGTATCATAAAGGTAGTTAGGGACAAGTAGGTTTTACTGCTACAACCAGTAATTTTTATCCTCTTTCTCACTTTCTAGAATTGGAGGACACAACACTAAGGAGGCAGAGGGTGTGGAGGGGCCATGTTGTCAAGGCACAAGCAACCCTATATACTGAGATATCACCAGGACTTGGCAGGTGCACTTGGAACAGTGTGTTGCTAAAGCCAAGTGCGATCAGTACAAAAACATGCACACACTGTGCCATCCCATGGATTGTACATCCAACCTTGAATAAGGGAATCCTAGACTATTTCCGCACTACACCATTATACTGCTATTATTCCACTTTCAACATCCTATGGAATCCTGGGGCTTGCAGTTTAGGGAGGCTTATTTAGAATTTTCAGCCAGAGAGCTCTTTGGCACCAGTAAACTACAAACCCCAGAATTCCATGGGATGTTGAAAGTGGAAGAACAGCACTATAACAGTATAGGGCGGAAATGGCCATAAAAGTGGCAGGTAATTTGGAGAAAGCATTTGGGTCTGGACTGTGGCAGACACAGGAAGATTTCAGCTTCCCCTTGCTGTTCCAATACAGTCCTAAAGCCACTCAGAGGAGTAACTGTTTTGGACCACAGCTTCCAAAAATCACACAGTCAGCATGGGGATTCTCTGGGATCTATAGGCCAAAAAAGCAGTGCTCTAATTTCTACATCTAATTGGACCCATCATTTTCTTTGTGTTATTCTGTCAGCCAATTTCCCATTTCCATTTCCACACAGTTCAGTTTTTTGTGGTTTCACAGCCATCGTTGAAAGCCACACTGCAAGTGAGACACAAGACTGTAGGATCTATAGCAGGGAGGGTTTCCAAGTAAGCAAGGAGGAAGAGATGTCTCCTCAACAAAAAGTATGTTTCACCATTTTTGTTGTTGTGTACCTTCAAGTTACTTCTGACTTATGGCAACCCTAAGGTGACCCTGTCACAGGGTTTTCTGGGGCTGAGAGTATGTGACATGCCCAAGGTCACCCAGTGGGCTTCCATGGCTGAGTGGGGAGTCGAACCCTGGTCTCCAGGATGGTAGCCCAATGTCCAAACCACTATACCACACTGGTCTCATATATTTCACCATTACATCCTTAAAAATAAGGAAGGAGGAAATGTTGGACTGTAGAGAAACTCTGCACATATGGAACATCTTGGATGCCAGAGTTTTGGGTAAGAAAAAGTAGCAATGTTACCAACACTCCTCAGGATGGGCCAAAGACGTTTTCCTGCCTAAGGCAAAGTAGCAAGTGATGCTCTACAGCAAGCAAGGCAGACAGTATCTAAAGCCAACCAACTTGTTTTAGCACATGAGGTTAAAAAAAAAAGTCCCATAAGTGTCTCTTCCTGTCCCTGGCAGTAAACACAGAATAATAATGGAATAAATTACTAAAAACTGGCTGTCTTTTTATGACACCTACAATCTACTACTGAAATAGCTGCCAGATTCGGCTGACCCTGGGGCACTCCTCCCGCTCTTGTGGAAATATTTCAAATCCTGCAAATGTTGCGACTTGTATTATATGATTTGTTCCATTGCTGTGCTCTTCCTACAGTCTGGCAGCATTTCCTGCCATCCGCACCCAAGCTTACCTTGTTGTACTTTGAACCCACGGCTTCCCTGGTGCTCTGGAACAGCAGTGGGTAGACTCTAATACTGTAGTGCCCTCTTTCTTCTATTACCTGATCGGCAAGGGTCCCTAATTGAAGACTGGTACAAAAGACATACAGTCAGTAGCCTACCTGGTTGAGCGTAGTGTAAGAATTCCACAAGGAATCCATAACAGTTCAATAGTTTCCACCCCCAAACTCACCTTTTTGGTGCAATAGCCTCACCCCAGCCATTCCATTCCTGGTAGACAGTAGGAGTATGTTCCCATAGCCAGATTCAGGCTGAGGACATCTTCCACCAAGATCCACTGGGGTCCTCCAGAGGTCTCAGCCAATGATGTTGTTCCTCTGTGTCTGGCCATGGGAATATAGTCAGACACTTAACTGATCTCCCCAGCTCTCTCCCAGCAAAGAACTGGGCAGGGGGGCTACAGCAGCAAAAAGGTGAGTGGAGGGGAATTTCGGAGGCTGCAGAGAGAAGAGAACACCAAACACTGTGACAACCAAAAAATACATTAGTAAGCATAAGGTAGACATACACTTGCTTATGTCGCTAATAGGGTGCTGGCCAGTGGCAGCTGGTGGTACTGATGTCACTAGAGCAACCAATCCACTAGGTGCTGAATTCTGTCCCCAAAACAGGCCCAGCATCTTTATCTCCCTTGAAGTTCAGACTAAGTATGGATTCACTGACATTGGAACCTTCAACTGATGTTGGATACACTTAGAATTAAACAATTCTGAGCCCAGGTATATGTTTTGTGTATTAGGACTAAATGGATCTTGCTGAGAATCAGAAATCCTTTCTTACCTATAGTAAATCACCCAGAATACTGGCAAAATCAGGTCTACTTTATCTTCAGCCCTGCTCAGGTAAACAGTTTCTCTCCAAGCATGGTTAGCCTGAGACTTTTTCTTGTTGAGGTAGAACAGCAAATATTACCCCACCCTGACCCACCTAAGTCAAGGTACACACGAACCCAAGCTAGCCAAGTCAGAAAAGCCCACAAGGACTTCTTCCCAGCCCAGCCAGCAAAAATATAAGAATAAGGACAAGTATCCTATGGGTGTTTTATGCATGCTTCAGTTCCCCTATGAAGTAGTTGAACACATTTGTCTGATGTGGAACAGTAGCATTCAGCTCCAGGTTGCAGAAGCAGAGCTGCACAAGCAGTGCATTGCACATGGATATCCATTGCCCATTAATAGCACGTAGATTTGGGTGTGCATTTGGTTACACAACGGGTGTCTTGGTTCAATAGTGCAACATGGCCATTCAATGCAAGGGTGGCATAGCACAATTAATGTGTAACTCTGCATGTGTAGATTTATGCTATGTAATCCTGATGTAGAATCTCAGCCATAGTAAATACATGAGAACTAGCTGCCTTTTTATGACATCCCAAATCTACTTGTATTTGGCTTTTTGATATTGTTGTGTGCCTTCAAGTTGGTTCTGACATATGGTGACTCTACGTGAACCTATCATGTGGCTTTCTTTGCAAGATTTGTTCAAAGGAAACTCGCCTTTGCCTCCCTCCGAGGCTGAGAGAGTGTTAATTGCCCAAGCTGAGCCAGTAGGTTTCCATGAGTGAGTGGGAATTCAAACCTTGGTCTCCAAACTCTCAGTCCAATGTTCAAACCATTACACCATGCTGCACTTGGCTAATGCAACCCAAAATGGCTTTTGTCTTCAATGCTGCCTTGCTGGCCCATGGCCCTACATTCAACTGTTAACCCAGTGAATCAATGGGATTTACAGCAATTGAGGCCATTCTAGTTGAGTCCAGGTTTAGGCCATGTTTAGTGCTTCTTCCCCAGTATAATCAGGTTACAGCATGGCTTTTTGGATGGGAACTGCAGTCCAAAATCTCAAAAGCTCTGAGGCAGAGAAAGCTGTGCTATCCGCTCCACTTTGTTCCCATTGCAGATGTCAGAAATTGAACCTGGGATCTCTGGCATGAGGCACACACATGTCACTCTGTTACTGTCTTTCAAATGTTTATACTGCTGGAATTACGAGCACAAAAGCCTAGGTGTGGTTTATAACGATAAAAGTTGTTTGTTTTGTTATGTTGTGTTTTGTTTCTTGGGTAGAACTAAGGACACCACTTAATCCTGTGTGCCTGAAGAAGAATACACACACTAAACAAGTGATCAAAGAAATTAACAATTTAATCCAGTTTAATTTGTTCCCTCTCCCCTCTCTGATCTCCAGCTCCCCTGAGCTACAGTACAGAGACCATGTATCAGCTTAATCGAAATGCTCTGCCATTTTGATTACCAAATACACAGAGCCTGATTCTTCCCTGTCTTGCTTCAGACCAGAAGAGAACTGCACCCCTCTTTGTAGACTTTAAACATGAACTGGAATTAAACATTAACTGTTGTTGATTGTAGCAGCACACATTGTGTTACATCAAACATTTCTAACAAACAAAACAATACAACTGGATCTGTCCTTTCTTAATGCAGATGGATGAAACAAAAGCCACAGGAGGAGGAATAAGAGTTGCAAGAGCACCAGGGAGACTATTACAGCAAGGTTGAGGCTTGCTGAAGAGACAGATAGTATTACTCCTTAACAATAGCATATCTCACTCTGTACTGCATACAAAGAAGTGGGTTTATATCCACAAAATCTCATAAATAAAACCCAGCTAATCCTAAAGATGCTGCCACTTTTCTTTTGCATTTTCCCTCCCACTTCCTTCTCCTTTTTTAAACTTTATCCATTTCCACACTAAACTGTTATAGTGTTATTATTCCACTTTCAGCATCCTATGGAATAAGGCCCCTCCCTAAACTGCAAACCCCAGGATTCCATAGGATGTTAAAAGTGGAATAATAGTATTATAACAGTTTAGTGCCGAAGTCAGTGTGAAATAGGAGTTTTGAGTGATGGTCAGAACAGTTCTTTTGTAAAGCTAATAGATCTTAATTGCTGTTTATATGCATTGGTGATTGGTTATGCCTGTCACTGTAAAATTTCAAACAGTTAATTAAAAAAAAAAGACTATGCATCCCAAAATACTTTGCATTACAACAGGGTGAGTTTAAAGAATTGTATATTTTGCTAGGAAAATCCACCACACCAAACAGACACTCTGCACCATTACTGTAAAGATTGCAAGTAAATTAATCTGAACAAGGAAGCTTGACGAGAGAGGCAGACCATGTCATCTGCTCTGCTAATGAAAAATCCCAGTGCTTCTCTGACCCTGAGAGCTCTGGCTGTTCCAGGGCATGCACAACCCACAGTGTGCACAGACTACAAGTGTCAGCAATTGTGGTACCATGCTTTAAATCTTAATGCCTGGAAAGCCTTCCCAAACACAAGGAGTTCAACTGTAATGCAAACAAAGGAAGATGATGATCTGTGGGACTCGGGGGCTAATCCTGCCCCATTTTGCTCTCTAGGAGTTTCACTGCTGACTTTGCAGTTACTGAAGCAGAATGAGCAGCTTTGCTGAATTCATTGAGAGATTTGGTTCTGTTTGCAATCATTCTCCCACACTGCAGAGTACTACTAATGACTGCTGAATTCAGGAGCCACATTGGCATCCTCCAAGGAATGGAATAAATGTTTAACATCCTCCAGCTGGATGTGTAAATGCAGAACAATATCATTTTCTTCCCTCTGTTTCTTGAGAAGCCGGGAGTTCAGAGCTGCTATTTCAAGGTCAGCTTTTTTCTAAAAAAAGGGTACACAGGAATCTTACCTTGCCTTTATTTTACTAAAAAATCTACATATTACTACAGTTACAAGTAAGAAGGGACTAAATCCAACTGTTAGTTCCCCTCACTAGAGTAGGCTCATTGAAACAATAGAATATAACTATCATACCCTATAACTGTCCAGATTTTGCAAGGACAGTCCCAGGCCATTTCTACACTAGACTGCTACAGTGCTATTATTCATTTGAGGCCTCTCCCTAAACTGCAAACCCCAGGATTCCATAGGATGTTGAAAGTGGAATAATAGCACTACAACAGTCTAGTGTGGAAATGGCCCCAGTTAATCTTCTGCTGTCCCACTTTTTCAGCTGCTTTTAAAATGTTCCAGGTTCACTTTCCTCGTCCCACTCTCTCCCTTTGCCCTCAACTTCCTTCAGTGCTACAAAATGAATGCTATCTGCAAAAGTAGTTTGCACTCCATTAAATCAGCAGAGGGGAGAGAAGATGAGGGGACAGGAGCCATTTCCGCACTAGATTGTTATAGCGCTATATCCTATCAACATCCTATGAAATCCTGGGGTTCCGAAACTGCAAACCCCAGAATTCCATAGAATGTTGAAAGTGGATTCATAGCTCTATAATAGTCTAGTGCGGAAATGGCCAAGGTCTTGCCCTTTGCAGTAATCTCAGGCAAAAGCCAACTGCTGCAGCTTCTCTAACTTGTATCTTCTTCCTCATTCATATCTTTTGCCATCTTGGCCACACTTTGATGTTGTTTGGACATACATGCCCTGGTTTCCATCTATAAAATTTTGGAGAGTAAAAAGTTGGGGAGTTACCAAGTTCCCATTAAAAGACAGTTTACCCTAGCTGAGACTAACAGTTACATTATGAGACCCAGTCACCCCTAGCCAGCATGATCAATGACTCTATCAGCTAGGCAATTCTGGGAGTCAGAAAAATAAACTTTTACAGGCTTAGATCTCAGTACCAACAATTGAGTTCCATGCTAATAATACTTGGCCAGATATTTCAGTGGTTTCCCTCTGTAAGCCAACCCAAGACATTTTGCTGTCTGAGGCAGAATAGGAAATGACAATCACCACCACCACTCTACATAGTACCCAAAGCTGATCAAGTCATTTTAACACCGGATGCAGAAAATCCCACAACTACTCCCTTACTCTCCTTGGAAGTGGATACAATAATAACAAAATAATAAACAACAATTTCCTATCTTTCATGACTTCAACTTAATTCACTTGTTTCCCCTAATTCAAAAAGCACTGCTGAACAGAGCTTTTAGGGAACGAGCAAGTAATGCCCCTCAGAAACACAATTTTGCCTCACCTTCCCTCTGATTTTTTTTTCCAGAATAAAATAGACAGTTTCAAGGTGGCAAAGCAGTGGAGAACTAGTCCATGTCAGATATGAACTGTAATATCTCTGGTATCTTCCCTTGATATAGCTCTGATATTCCTGTGATTCTGTTTGGTTACAAAAAAGGTGGCCATTGGCTGTGCTCCCTTTCACACTACTCATTTATTGCTCTATGATTCCATTTTAACTGCTATGGCAGCGTTTTATAGAATCCTAGGATCTGCAGTATGAGGAGAGATATTTAGGATTCTCAGTCAAATAGCTCTAGTGGCTCAACAAACTACAAACACCAGGATTCTATAGAATGCTCCCATGGGAGTTAATATAGAATCATAATGCTGTAACTATGCAGTATGAAAGGGCTCTGACAATCCCCCATTATGAAACAGAAAAATACAGAAGAGAAAATCTCTTGTGTTGTTAGGACCAGACCACATGGTGTCTCTCTCACTCTGGTATTGACTTATATGTACATTGGTTGAAAAGGAGGGAGTATTGTGAAGTCTGGGCAAAAAACAGCACTGGCCCAAATATTTGCATTTTGCCTTTTAAGGAAAGACTAGATTTTCATGAAATTCCAAGTCCTCAAAAGAAATAATTATATACTAATGCTGTATGCTGCCTTCAGTCTCTGGCAATGTCCCTATTTAAGGTCAACAGTGCCCTCTGCTGTTTAGACCACAGTTTTCTATCTCAGTGGGGGGGTTTTTCATCCAGAGGTCTTCCAAGGATCCTTTCCTAAGGTTCTGCAAGCATGCTATTGCAAGTTCTAATCACTAATTAGTACAATTGTTTGCCTTGGCACATTGTGATTTGAAATAAACTGCTTATCTTCACTTTTATTTTGTTGGCAGGAGACAGAATGGACAAGGAGTTGCCAGGCCATGACAACATGTTGCAGAGATGGGTCAACCAAAGAGGAATGAAAATCACCAAGTTGTCCTTTCAATCTCCCCAGGGAAGGTAATCTAGCCCTAATATGGGAAATCCATAAAAAGGATATCCTGCAGTTGCTTTTTCAAAGGGGACAATAAGACATGGTAGATGGGAATAGATGGAGACAGCTCCATTCCGTGTTAAATCCTCCTCCATGCTGTTGTTTGCCCAATGGCAACCAAACACCACTTTTCAAAGCTGCCAATATGCCATGGGGAGCAGGGAAGACATTATTGTCAGGGACAGCCCTACTATTAGGCAAAGTAAGGTAGCCATCTTTGGGTTTGGATTCCATGGAAGTGAAGCAAATGGTTAGTTATTTAATTTGCTATTGTGTGTTTTTGTTGGAAAGGCAAGGGAAAGAGATATTTGGGGGATATTCTGTTCCATGTTCCAAAATGTGGCTGGCTTTGGGTTGCACAAGTTCATTTTGGATGACATCTCCTACAATTCTCAGTGTGGCCACTGGGTGGAAGATTCTGGGAGTTCCTATTTAAAAAACACTATTTTCAAACACTGGTTCTTTGTACTTCGTAAAGTACCTAAGCACTAGACAGATACTGAAAGATAGTGCCTGCCCATAGGCTCATAATCCTAACAGACATCATACAAAAAGAAAAGAGAATGAGGAGAGAAGAGGAAACCAAGCACCGGAAGAGGAACTTTTTCTCTGGCTGATGAATGAGCCCATGCAAATCTCTTCTTCAGCATGATTCTAATCCTGGTAGACAAAGAATGCAGCTTCTCAGAGGCCTTTATCTCTTGGGCTGATGAATTAAGCCCAAATGCATTTCTCTAGACACCTTGCTCTCCAAACCAGAGGTATCTTTCAACATTTCATAGATGAAAACTTTGACACGTATGGCCAAGCAACACCAGAGAGTGTTCAGTATGACAACAGTTATTCATGAGTGAGGACACACAAGTGAGCAGAGGCTGGAGCAGTTTGCTTTTGCCTGATCCTATTGGAAAGGGCAAGATTCTGCCATCTCTTCTCCTTTCGCTACTCCTGAGTTAACTGAGTACAAACTACTGTGGCACTTTAACTCAGTTTGCAGCAATTTGAAACAAGCAGAGAACAAAAGGTGAAAGTGGGAGGAGGACAGAGAAACTGGTACATTTTAAAAGCAGCTGAAAAAGTGGGAATTTGGAGAATTAACTGAGACTTTCCCTGCCAGATCTGAACAGTTGAAGAGTATGGTACTTATGTTTTGCCTTTTCTGTTGCTGGTAGTAATATGGGGAGCTGAGGTGGCCTTGAACAAAGGATAGGATGATGGCCCATGTTCAAATTCCAGTTATAAGTTCATTTGGATGAACATGAGACTCTCAATATATGAATCAGGGAACACTTCTTTCTTATCCTTAAGCTACTTCACAAGGTTATTTTGCCAACAAAACAGAGCAGGGAACCTTGGTGAAGGAAAGGGCCACTATGGCCATTTCTGCACTAGCCTGTTATAGTGCTATTATCCCACTTTCAACATCCTATGGAATCCTGGGGTTTGCAGTTTAGGGAGGGGCCTAAAAGGAATAATAACACTATAACAGGCTAGTGCAGAAATGGCCTATAGTTATGCCAGTAACCACAGTTTACTGTGCAGACAGTAGGAGGCAATTGTAGTGAGCCCAATGCAGTGAAAAAGCCCTGCTGTTGATTTTGGCACTTTGAGGAGTAGTAGGGGGAAGAAAAAAAAAGATCCCCCCAATACATATAGTTAGTACCCTCCTCTCTCTAGCTAGAAAGTTTCATACACCATTCTACTTGGGCCATAACTCACATTTTATAGGGCTAATACCCCAAAATCAACAAGCAACCATGTAACTCCTCCCTCTGTTCCCTAGTGTTCCTTATTCCAGAACTGAGCTTCTAGCCCAGGCTTGTCCAGCTTGGTGTTCTCCAGATGGTTAAACTAAAACTCCTGTTACTCTCAGCCAGTATTACTATGTAGTTGAACAAATCAAGAAAGTACCAGGTTGAGGAAGCCTACTGTAGACCCATACCATGCCCATCTATCCACACTGTGTTGGTGGGGCAACTATCCCTCTTCTGGCAACTAACTGTTATTCAGTTTTTCTGCAGTAGCTTATAGATGTGTCTTTAGAAGCAGAACAGGTTGTTAAGCTGACAGTAACAGTTTGCTTTCAAGATTTTCTTTCATGATGGATCTGGCTGTTCTTCTTTACAGAACAATTGTTATTTCAAAAACGTTCAGTTCACACTGACTATCAGGAGAGTTGGTTTTTATAGAATCATAGATTTGGAAGGAACACGTGGGCCATCCAGACCAACCTCCTGCCACACAGGAACAGACAACTAAAACACTCCCAAGAGATGGCAGTACAAACTTGGTTTGAAAACCTCCAAAGAAAGAGAATCCACCACCCTTTGGGGCAGGCTATTCCACTGTTGAACAGTTTTTGAAGTGGTTCCTATGAAAAGTGACCCCAAAAAATCCCACTCTTTCAATAGTTATTTTTATACTCACTGAGGACTTTAGTTCTTGTTAGTATATTGCTTGGCCATTCAGTAATCTATTTGGAATACAGACATTGTTCTGTGTGAAGGCATTCTCCTCTTTCTGAACCACGGTTGAAACAACACTGCAAACACTGCCTTGTTCTTGCAAACAAGGTAGTAAAATGTGGGCTAGGTGGATTGTAATTGGCTGACTAGCTAAACCTAAAAGGTGCTCACCAATGGCTCCTCTCCTTCCTGGAAAGAAGTGACTAGTGGGGTGCCACAGGGTTTTGTCCTGGGCCCAGTGCTATTCAATGCCTTTATCAGTGACTTGGATGAGGGAATAGAGGGCATGCTCATCAAACTTGCAGATGATACCAAATTAGGAGAGACAGCTAATACCCCAGAGGACAGGATCAGAATTCAAAATGACCTCGACAGATTAGAGAACTGGGCTGAAACTAACAAAATGAATTTTAACAGGCTACTACACTTAGGAAGAAAGAATAAAATGGACAGATATAGGATGGGATATAGGATATAGGATGGGTGATACCTGGCTTTAAAACAGTATGTGTGAAAGGGATTTAGGAGTCTTAGTGGACTACAAGTTGAACATGAGTCAACAGTATGATGCAGCAGCTAAAAAAGCCATGTGATTCTAGGCTGAGTTGATAGGACTATAGTGTCTAGGTCAAGGGAAATGATAGTACCACTCTATTCTGCTTTGGTTAGACCTCATCTGGAATACTGTGTCCAGTTCTGGGCACCACAACTCAAGAAGGATATTGACAAGCTGGAACGTGTCTGGAGGAGGGTGACCAAAATGGTGAAGGGTCTAGAAACCATGCCCTATGAGGAGTGGCTGAGGGAGCTAGGTATGTTTAGTCTGATGAAAAGAAGGTTAAGAAGTGACATGATACTGATGTTTAAATACTTGAAGGGATGTCATGTTGAAGATAGAGCAAGCTTATTTTCTTTTTCTCCGGAGACTACACGGAGCAATGGATTCAAACTATAGGGGGAAAAATCAGAAAGAACTTCCTGACAGTAAGAGCCACTCGACAGGGGAATATGCTGCCTTGGAGAACCTTCTCTGGAGATTTTTAAACAGAGGCTGGATGGCCATTTGCTGGGGGTGCTTTGAGTGTGTATTCCTGCATGACAGGAGGTTGGACTCAATGGCCATTGTGGCCTCTTCCTACTCTATGATTCTATGATTCTACAAGGTCCAGTTGCAAGATAAAGAACCACCAGAAGAGAGAGCCTACAAGGACTTCAATCTTATCCATCAGCAAGTACTACCTGGAGAGTGGATAGAGAAGGCACACAGGCGACCTTGTCAAAATCTTCCCCACGATCATGAGATGAATTCTTTGTCTCGTATTTCAGTAATTATAGATTTGCAGCCTGATGTATAAATCAGCGTAAGCAAATTTTATATGAAACACTGTCCTCTTCTGCTCTCCCTTTTTTGTTGATGTATAAATGGCCATCCAAGCAAGTAACGGTAAGCTCACATGTTAGAAGCAAGGAATAGTGGTTATTCAGGCGAACTCTAAGACCTCATTTTTAACTGAGTGGTATTTATGCCTCTCCTTCTAAATCCTCCACTATATTACATTCTTGACTATTCCCAGGGCTCCCTATTTCAATGTCCCAAGCCAAAATATCCTCCCCGCTCCACCACCCCTCTGCAGGCCATCCCACAGATACTAACAGCAGCCAAGGACAGAGACAAGATTGCATTTGTAAACCAAGACAAACAAAGAAAATCTAGAGCCGAAACTAGCTCCAGGCTTCTGATTGCAACACCATTTTGCGCAGGAGCCCTTGAGAGAAAACACCCAGTTTTTTCACCTCAAGAAGAGCTACATTCATCCCTTGAGATTCTGACCCAGATTTTGATTTTCAAGATGAAATAAATAGTAGTATCTGCTTGAGGAAATAAAAAACTCAGTCATACAGGGGCATCATGAATCTATGCGTCACAGCTCTCAGGACTCTAGGTGATCTGGCAACTTGCTGAAGGGTGGAATACAGATGTCTAAAATAAGTAAGTAAAGTCAAATGGTCACCAAAAAACGGGGGGGGGGGTTGCAAGAAGGCATTTGGCTTCATTCACAAAAATGAGTAGGAAATGGAGCAACCACCTCCATGGGAATTCTAGAAAGGTACATGATTCCATTCATAGTAATGGGAAGAAACTGAAATCTAGGATGGTCGTGTGTCCTATTTTATGGCCAATATTCCTCTGATTGAAAAGTTATCATCAGTCAGTCTGAAGGCCTTCTCCTTTGTTTGAAGGGATGTCCAATCCTAAATATCCTAAAGGCAGCAGATCCTGTGCAGCCTTGGAAACCAAGCAGTGTCAATCCTGGCTAGCGTTTGGATGGGAGACTGCCAATGAACATCCAGTGCTGTAGGCTATATTTCAGAGGAAGGAAGTAGCAAAACCACTTATAAGTATTCCTTGCCTAAGAAAACTGTATGAAATTCATGTGGTACCATAAATCAACAGGTAATTTGAACATGTGCATGCATGCACGCACACATGATGCACTAGATTTGCAATCTGCTTGTATAAATGAGCAGATGCAAACTTCTGGTGGGTTTTTTTTTTTTTTTTGGCCCTGCCCCTTGTTTTTGATGATATATTTCCTCCTTTTTAGTAATCCTTAACTGCCCCTCCTATAGACAACAGGGACCATCTTGGGGAGAAAGAGAGACCATATAGAATAAAATATGCACATTAACAAAATACATAGAAGCTCATCCAAGTTGTGTCATTGGTCCTTCCTAACAACAGCATTGTAGTGATGGCGTAGATTTCCAGATCTCCTGCATTCACAAGGAAGCTGCTCTGCTCCAAGAGCCAGCCTGCCTTGCTGTCAAAGCAAACGGACACTCACACACAAGGCAGCTATTATAGCTCTTGGTTAAAAACTGCAGCCGGGAAAACCATCCCTGGCTCCCTCTCCCTCTCCATTCTTGGGGTCTGTGAGTCGCATAAACAGGAAATGCCTGGTCCTCTCCCCCCACCCCTTCAGTGTTAAACAAGTCCCTGTGTTCTGTGTGCAGGCAGGGGCCCCCCAAGGGAGCGACTGCTGGCTGGCCCCTGACCTCACTGCATTTCCTGTGGCAGTTAAAAAGGCAGCCAGAGACAGATGCTATAAGCCCCTTTACTCCAGCCAGGGAGAGGGAGCAGTGAGGGGAAAAAAACCACCAAAAGCATTAATAACAATATATAAAACTAAGGGACAGCCTGGGATGGTTGTGTCTGCGATAAGAGACATCCATTATGTTTCATGGCACCAGGATGTTCTGAAACAGGGGCCAATGCCTTACAATGAGGAACATCCCTTTGAATCCTTTTTTAAAAAGGCAGCTGAATGAAGGGAAAGGCATTGGATATACACAGTTCCAGAATGGAAGGAGTTTTGCATGTGATGATCACTGCCAGTCTTCCCTTTTGTGCGGTTTCTTCCTTCCTTGTGGATAGACAGGGCTGGCTCTTCCATTTAGCAAACTGCGGCAGCCATCTGAGGCAGCAGACTGGAGATGCTAGGATTCCAACAAACTGTTAATTATGTATTCTTGTTGTACTTTTTACTGTCATGGGGAGGGGAGGTACTGACGGGATTTTCTGTCACATGTCACCAAATAACCAAATTTGGGTAATATGCCACTTGGCTTGGGGAGGGTGTGCCATTGGTGCTTTGCCTTCGATAACAATGTATCTTGGGCAAAAAAAAAAGAGGGGGAAGGCTGTTTGAGGCCATCAAACCTATAGAAGCATACATTTCAACTGTTCTGATTCAGCAGGGACAATCATGGTTAACCCTCTGATATCCCACTTTTTCAGCTGCTTTAAAAATGTCCAAGTTTCTCTCTCCTCCTCCGACTTCCCACGTTGTTCTCAGCTTACTTCAATTGCTGCATGCCAAGTTCAAAGCACAAAAATAATCTGCACTCCATTCACTGAGCAGAGGGAAGAAGACAGGAGAGGGTGGAATCTTAGCTTTCTAGTAGGTTTAGGCAAAAGCAAACTGCTGCAGCCTATCCTAGCTCATCTGTTGGTGCTCATTAATAATTGTTGCCATCCTGACTGCTTGGCCACACATGTCCTAGTTTTCATCTGTGAAATGCTAGGGGAAGTATGAAGATGGAATATACCGGGGTATGCAGCTGCAGTGGGAGTAGGGAGAGAAATTTTCACCTCTTAGCTGACCATAACACTGGAGGTTCTGTTGGACTTGAGGGGCTCCAGGGGCAACCCTTTGGAGCCTCAAGAGATGCATGTACCCACAGCCCACATGTGCACACCCCTGAGGTACATCTTTAATGTCTGTCAGTGAAGTTCCTTTCAGAATTGCCTGCTCTGATCCATTTTTGAGGCACCTTTGGCAGGGAGCAAAGTTTACTTCTAAATTTGCTTCCTGGAAACAGATATATATATTTCCCTGTGGTGTTATGGACACAAACCAAAAGCATACCCTCTCACTGTCTAGAAAGAGCTGTTGCCCAGAAGCCTGTGGCTTTGCAAGACCTCGGGGGGGGACCAAAGTGCCCACAAAGGAGGGCCCACTTCCTCCTCCCACAAGTCTGGATTGATTGCCTTTGCTCCAACCATCTGCCAAAGGCCAACATATTTTAACCCTTCACTCCTCATGGGTCCTGATACAAGGAGGAAAAAAAAGAGAGAACCTGAAGCAGAGAGTGAGTTTTCTGCAAAACAAGCAAACCGAAAGACATTCCCATGATTTTTAAAAAAGTCCTGTTATTTCTTGTAACAACTACCAACCACATTGCTAGAGACTAAATGAATGAAACAAAGGGATGGACTCATGTAAGCTTTCAATAAGATGATGCAGTGACTACTAAGAAAGCAGAAAATAAGGAATGTTCATCTTTGTGTTTCTTTCCCAGAGAAAGCAGATCTGGCTGCTCATGTATAGCTCCCAAAATATTCAGTTGTGTTCATTTCAGTGTGTCACTGCAGCAGTGTGCTCATATATTATGAAGCACAGGGTCTCCTCATGAAAATCCTCATAGCCATGAGACAAGCTGGGACACAAGTTTTCCAGCTAATGCACCAACCTAAACTGGACAAAACTGTTGCTGCTCATAGCCACCATATGGCACAGCGGAGCTGAATAAGCAAAACAAGAGTCAGTATTCCAACCCCCACAGACAAGGGTGGGTGGAGGCTGAGACAGTGTGGCTGAGAGACTGTGCCTTGAACCCAATCAGTCCTCAAGTCTCTGAATGTGGAAAATGGCATTACACAGAGATGTCATCAACTAATACAGAATAACACCTGACATTACAGAACCCAAAGGCTTCTCCTACTTCTGCCCCATACTGAATGCCGTGCCTTCTGTTCCTCCCAGAGTGCCTGATGATCTTGAAGCTTTCTGGACTTGCCTCATAAACAGGTAGATCATAACAAAAGCAAGATCTGAACCTAGACTTTCTGGGTCACTTTCTCTTACCTAGGACTTCCAGGATCACATAGGAATTGGCTCACATGGCCTTAGCTGCTCACCCTTTCAGGCTACACAATTATAAAACTATGGCCATTTTTGCCCTGTGTTGTTATAGTGCTATTATTCCACTTTCAACATCCTATGAAATCCTTGCAGTTTAGGGAGGGGCATTTAGAGGGCCTCAGTAAACTACAAACCCCAGAATTCCACAGGATGTTGAAAGTGGCGTAATAGCACTATAACAGTATAGTGCAGAAATGGCCTATGATTCTATTTTAACTGTCATGGTTTTATGCTATGGAATTCTGGGATCTGTAGTCTAGGGTGGTAGAATTATCTGCTAGAGAACTCTAGTGCCTTTTGAAGAATTGTACTCAAAAAAAAAAAAAAAAATGTTCAGCCAGAATGCCTGTTGATTGTGCTGGCCAGAGCTGGTGGGATATGTAGTGCAACGCATCTGAAGATGTGTGAGATGGCATCAGCACAGCACCAGCCATTCCTAGTTAATGAAGCCCCAGGTGTACTTCAGCTGTTCTTACCTGCTCTGTCAAAACTGCCAAAAATGCACCTGTACAAGTGGCCTCATCTAGTCATGTGCTAGATTGGTGTGGTTGCCCTCTGCAGATACAGGGTCCCCAGAAGTGATATTCAAAATAAGTTATTGTGTAAAGGGACTCAGAGGGAATTATCTTGGAAGCAGAGAGAAAACTTTAAAGGAAGCTGTGGGTCATATCTAAGAAGACTGTTTTAGCAAAGAGGGATAGATGCAATTATACTGTAAAAAGCAGGCTGGGTTCAGTTCCAAGAGCACTGTGCCAACAAGCAGGGCAAATGCAAAAGCAACAAGAAGGCCAAGCAAGCAGGGAGTAGTCCGAGCTGAAATGGAAGGCTTGGCAGAAAGCAGGCAATGTTTGGCCTGAAATGGAACTCAGGTTGCCAGGTTGTAACCCAGATTCCCCTTAGTAAGTCTATCACAGATTTGAAAGTCCAAATACTATGATGCCTTCCCTTCAAAGCAGTAGGCACTTTAGGAGGAAGTAACCATGTAATGCTAGAATTCATGACTGTGGGACAGGCCAAAGAAGAACCCTCTCTTTCAAGAAAGCTGATCTTATCAAATATTGGGTAGAATCACATGGCTAGTGGTGCTAAATGAAAAAGACATCCAGCAAGGGTAAGAGTTTGTGAAGAAGGAGTTGCTAAAAGCGCAATCACAAATAATTCCATGGAAGAAGCAAAATGGGAAACATCTGAAAAAAGCCAATGTGGTTGCACAGCAAACTCAAGGAGGAAGAGAAATGAAAGAAAGAAGAGCATGTACAAAGAATGGAAGGAAGGACAAATAACCAAGAAAGAATACAGGTGTGTAGCCCAAGCTTGGAAGAATAGTGTAAGGAGTACTAAGCTCAGAATGAGCTGAAACTGGCTAGGAAAGCATGACCAACAAAAAGTGGTCTTCCAAATATTTTTGAAGCAAGAGAATGATCAAGGAAGTGGTGGAATTGCTGCTCAGCAAGGATGGTAAAATGCTAAGAGATTACAATGAAAAGACAGAATTGCTAAACACCTTTTTTGCTTCAGTTTTTCCCTTGAAATAACTGTGTGGTTCCATGCATTAGCAGAGAATTTGGCAAGGAATCCAGATTGCAAACCATGATTTAAAAGGAGATAGTCAGGAATCACCTAATTAACCTTGTTGTTGTGTGCCTTTGAATCACCCAGTGGGTTTCCATGGCCAAGCGAGGATTTGAATCCTGGTCTTCAGAGTTGTAGTCCAACACTAAAATCCAATACCTGGCTCTCAATTAATTAATTTACCCAAGTGAGTTTAAATCTGCAGAATGAGATGAACTACATCCCAGAAGACTGAAGGAACTTGCTAATATACTCTCTGAACCGCTTGCCATTATTTTTGAGAAATCTTGGAGAACAAATGAGGCACCAAAGGACTGAAGACAAGCAAACGTGCTTCCTCTCTTCAAAAAAGGCAAAAAAGAAGATCCAGAGAACTACAGGCCAGTCAATAACTCAATATCAGAAAAATATTAGAACAGATTATACAAAAGTCTGTCTGCCAATATCTTGATGACAAGGCAGTGATTAGTAGGAGTCAGCTTGGGTTTATCAAGAACAAATCCTACCAGACAAAGCTTATATGTTTTTTGGTTTCTGGTTTGGTAGATGGTGGTAATGCTGTAGATGTCATTTATCTAGATTTCAGCAAAGCATTTGATAATGTCTCCCATGATAGTTTGATTAGTAAACTGATTAAATATGGAATACATTATGTATCCATCAGATGGATCCACAGTTGTTTGAAATCCATGCTCAGAGAATTGTCATCAGTGGATGTGCTTCAGTCTGGAAGGAGGGCTCAAGTGCAATGCTGCAGGGTTCTGTTCTGGGGTCAATGCTCTTCCTTATTTTTACCAATGATTTAGATGATGAGGTAGAGGGAATCCTTATCAAATTTGCAGATGAAACAAGACTGGGAGGGGTAGCTAACATGTTGGATGATAGGAACAGAATTCAAAGGGGTCTTGGCAAACTACAAAATTGGGCAGAAATTAATAAAATGAAATTCAACAGAGACAAATGCAAAATTCTACATTTAGGTCACAAAAAACAATTGCACAGGTATAGGATGAGGGATACTTGGCTCAGCAGTACTACACAGAATCAATCTCTCACACCTTGTTAGTGACATACACAGGCATGTTCTTCTCTTTGGGGCAGGGCTGTAACGTGATGACAGGAGTCATGTGAGGACAGGAGTACACATATAAGCAAAAGGTCCCAATTTCAGTACCCAGAGATTGGGAACCTGTTGCAACCCTCAGTTACACCAGCAGCAGTCCTTGTAAATACATTGTGCAAGAAGGAATCCTGCACCTGTTTGTGCAATACCATTTCCTGGGTATACAAAGTCTATTGCAGAGCTTTACAGAGTGTGTGTCATGACACATTAGTGTGTCAGCTGCAGTGTGTAGGTGTGTCACACAAACATTATGGGTGGAGGGGCTGTGGGCCTCTGCTGTGGTGGCCCAGGCCCAGGTGAAGGGGCTGCCTCTCCCATTGCTGCTGCCTGGCCTGAGGATGGCCCCAGCAAGGGCGGCGGCAGCAGCTGGCCAAGTCTAGGTGGAGGGGCTACCTCCACTTACTGCTTTACTTACTGAGTTATTGTGTTTCAAAATGATGCAAGTCAAAAAAGTGTGCCACCAACATGAAAAGTTTGGACAGCTCTGGTCTATTGAGAGGTCCTGGGCTGGTTCTCTAGTTACTGCCTGGTTGTGGTGCTGCCCTCAAGCGCTGTTTAACTATACCTGCACACACAGAAAAGAAGTAGCCATTTCCAGGCTGGGGGAAGCGGTTGCAGCAACTTCTTTGCCAGCATGACAAGAGCAGTTTGACTGCACCTGTACAACCCTGTTGCCAATCATCAAGAAGAGTGGCATCTTTCTCTACCTGGAGAACTTCAACAAGGACAAGTCTGCTCTGCTTGATCACCCTCTTCCTTTCCCCAGCCATTAAACAGCTATGGTAGCACCCCATGAGGCTTAGACAGCTGTCAGTGGTGAGCAGGGAGAGAACGGCACATGCAGAGTGTTACATTCTACATCTCTGATACAGGATTTCATCCAGCAACAGATAAATCAGCATAACGAATAAGCTAGAGACTTCAGCAGTGCTGCTTATTTTTCCAATTCAATCATGTAAAATCTCCAGGCTGTGATATGGCCACTATGGAAGGAATAAAACAACATAGGTTGTATGCTTTGCTGAACAAAGACAACAGATAGGAAAATAACATTGAAATGGGATATGGGCAACCTGTGGCTATGGAGAGCCAGCATGGTATAGTGGTTTGAGTGTTGAACTATAATTCTGGAGACCAGGGTTCGAATGTCACCTCAGCTATAGAAACCCACTGGGTGACCTTGGGCAAGTCAGCCTCAGAGGAAGGCAAAGGCAAATATCCTCTGAATAAATCTTGCCAAGAACACACTGTGATAGATTCGTCTTAGGGTCACCATAAGTTGGGAAGAGCCACTTGTCACCAGTCCCAAAGAAGACCCACACAAAGACAAGGGATAAGTTCAGCGATCAATCACATTGCTTGGCGAATTAGGAGGTCACAGTTTCAATCCCTGGCATCACCATTTGAAAGGACAAGGTAGCAGTGTCAGAGCTTGGAAAAGTTAATCTGCCAGCATCACTCAGTCAACATAGCCAGTAACCATGCTGGCCTGGAGGATTCTGAGAGCTGCAGTCTAAAAAAAAAAAATTCCAGCTCTTCAGATGATGCACAAGACCTCTGCCAGAAACTTTAGAGAGCTGTTGCCAGTCAAAGAGGACAACATTGGGCTAGCTGGAGAAACAGTTTGATCTGACATGAAAGTCAGTGTTCCTGTAGGAAACAGGGATTTCTTAGTCCCAGAAAGCGTACACAATAGAGGATGAGTGAGTAGCTCTCTCCCACCGCGAGGCTGATTTAAGACTTCCTTCTGCTTAACACAAAGTTTTATCAGTCACCACAACTGATGTAAGCATAACAATGTGTTCAATAAACCTACCCTAACATCTTGCAAATACTTCCAGTGACTGGCTGACACACAGGTCAGTCTGACCTGTAAAAAGCACTCTTAGTGTTAAATATAAAGGCTTAACTGGACTGGATAAATAATAAGCTTCTCATCTGCAGTGCTAACTTCACTGTCGACCTCTGCGCTTATTTCTGGGGTATGAATGGGAGTAGCCATGTTAAGCTGTTGTGGCAAAAACTTCAAAAAATCTTGTGGCCCGAAAGACTTTATAGATTTATTTGGAAGAAGCTTTCACAGACTACAACCCACTCCCTTGGATGTAGAATGTAAATGATTTCAAGAAAATAAAATTGGCATTTGTGCATGCATAATACTCCATAGAGAGTACGTTAGACTGTTGTTGTATCCACACCGCACAGTTGTAGCAATTTGATGGCACTTCAACTCACGTTGTTCAACCATCCTTTGGAATCTTAGGATCTTTAGTTTGGTCAGTGAGGTACTTAAAATTCTCTGCTGGAGAACTCTGGAATTGTGGAAGTAGCCTAGAGCTTTCTATTAGAGAATTCTAAGGGCCGTATCACACTGCACTGCTATAGCACTATATTCCACTTTAGCTGCCATGGCAATACCATATGGAATATTGGGATTTGCAGTTTAGGGAGGGGCAGATAAATGTCTCAGCCAGAGAGCCCTTGGGCCTCATTAAAATACAAACGCTAGAATTCCACAACATGTTGCCATGTCAATTAAAGTGGAATATAGCTCCATTACAATGTAGTATGATAGGGCTC